>PVIJ01011238.1:0-55734 GCA_004024925.1 Scalopus aquaticus | reverse complement strand
TCCAGGTCCTTTATCCATTTTGAGTTGACTTTTGTGCAGGGTGTGAGGTAGTAGTCTAGCTTCATTTTTTTGCATGTGGCTGTCCAGTTTTCCCAGCACCATTTATTGAATAAACTGTCCTTGTTCCACTGCATTTTCTTTGCTCCTTTGTCAAAGATTAGCTGTTCATAGATATGTGGCTTTAATTCTGGGTATTCTAAACTCTATATCCATTAAACAACTACTCTCTCCTCCCCCTCCCTCCAGCCTCTGGTGACTACCGTTCTATGAATTTGACTACTTTAGAGACCTCAGATGAGAAGAATCATTCAGTATTTATCCTTTTGTGACTGCCTTATTTCACTTAGCATAAGTTCCTAAAGATTTGTCCATGTGTTGTAGCATGTAGCTTTTCCTTTTAAGACTGGAAAATATCCCATTGCATATATGTACCACATTTTGTTTATTGATTCACCCTTTGGTGGACGTTTGGGTCGCTTTAACTCTTGGCCGTTAGGATTTATGAACATGGTTCAGCAACATCTCTTTGACGTTGTTTTCAACTCTCGTATATATTCAGACATGAGATTGCTGGATCATAGCGTAGTTCTATTTCCAGTTTTTTTAGAAATCTCTTATACTGTTTTCTGTAGCAATTTTGCCATTTAGAAATCACTGCACAGGGGTTCTAATTTCTCCACATCCTCACCAGCACTTTTTAGTTTCTATAATTTTGATAACTGTCAACCAGTGGTTGTGAGGTAATATTTTGTATTCACATTGGATGTCTTTCCATTTATTTCTGTCTATTTTAATTTCTTTTGACAATGTTTTGTAGTTTTCGGAGTATAAATCTTTTACTTTCTTGGTTAGATTTACTAAGTACTTCATTCTTTATGATGCCATCATAAATTTATTTTTTTAATTTCCTTCTCAGATTATTAATGTATAGAAACAAATCAGATTTTAGTATGTTGATTTTATATACTACAATGTTGCTGAATTAGTTCACTAGTTCTAATGCTTTCTTTGTGGGATCTAGGGTTTTCTACATAGGAGAACATGTCATCAGTGACCAGATACAACTTTACTTCTTTCCAAGTTAGATACCTTTTATCTCTTTTTCTTACTTAATTGCTCTGGCTAGGACTTCCAATACTATGTTAAATGTAAGTGGTATAGCAGGCATCTTTATCTTGTGTTTTTGATCTTAAAGGAATAGATTTCAGTCTTTCACTACTGAATATGATGTTCTCTGCACCTTGCTCTCTAGGTTCCCTTGAGTGAGGCACCTCTGAGGGGCCAGGGTGAGGAGGATATCTGGAGTCTGCATGAGGGTCCCAAAAAGCTCCTGCATGGCTGTGTCAGGGGCCACAGGCCCACCATACCTGGAGAGGGTTGAGGGCAGTGTGGAGAAGGGTGGTGGGAGCGAGGATGCAGCTGCAAGTAGCTCTTGGCTGTCTTTTTTCTCCAAGACTCCCGCCCCCGACCACCCCCCCAGACATAACAAGTCTAGACCAAAAGAGGCCATTTCCGGGCCCTGCCAGGGTGTAGGTAACAGAGCTGCTGATTCCAGAGTGGGCACCTTATAGCATCTGGTCGGGCTGCATCTGTGGAGGTTGAAGCTACAGGAAGGTGGCACGGGGCGGGGGGCCCTGCTGCCCAAGGGCCAGGGGCACGGCAGCCGGGTAACCATGCCCAGAAAGCTGGTGAAGGCGAGACAGCGTACAGTTCAGGCCATAGGTGGCCGGCGGCCACTAGGAGTAGTCTGGGCTCACCTGCGTGTACTTAGTGAAGGCGAAAACAGTAATGGGTCTGGTGTGGCCAGGATCGCCATGCTGGGCTGAACAATGGCTGATGAGTAGATGTCGTGGGGCACCCACCCATAGGTGCTCTGGATTAAGGTGGAGTGAGCTGCTGCACGTCCATGGTAAAGCCCGTCTGGAAGCTCTGTGGCTCGGCGCCCAGTTACACTAAGTTCTTGTTGGCCTTGCAGCGGTGGATGTTGGGATTCAGGTCTTTGCAAGCCCTCTCAGCTGCCACCCGGTTGGCCATAGTCACAAAACCACAGTTTCGGTACTTGCTCAACTGGCTGCCAGTGTTGGCTACCACCTTCTCTATGTCCCTGAAGCCCTCGAAGTACTTCCTGAGCAAGGCATCATTGGTGTGGTAGAGTAGGCTGCACGCAAAGATCTTGGTGAAGGGGGTGTTTTTGTGCGTGAGCTGTGCGTGGTATTGGGGCCAGTGGAGGGAGCACTGCATGGGTTAAAGCAGCTTGGGGAGTGTTCTGCTGCCTACTGGACCAATGAGCCAGGGACCCAGGCCTCTGGGCAACGCTCAAGGGGGCGGGCGGGGGAGGGGGGACAGCAGTGGTAACAGTCCTAATGGGCTGTCCACTGACTGGCTGCTTCTGCCCTGTGTGCCACACTGCCCTCTGGCCTGCTCTGCCCCCACTCTCTCTTCTCTCTCTTGTTTTTGACAATTTTGCCAGATGCAGTGTTCTTAGTTGACAGGGGGTTTTATTTCCTTTCAGCACTTTGAATAAGTCATCACATTCCCTTCTGGCCTGCAGAATTTCTACCTAGGTATCACTGATAATTGTATGGAAATTTGAATAATTGCTTTTCTTTTGCTACTTTAAAGATTCTCTCTCTGTCCTTGACTTTAGGAACTTGAGTTACAGTGTATCTCAGTGCACTTCTCTTTGGATTTACCCTGTTGGAGTTATTTAAGTTTCCTGAATCTACATGGCCATTTCTTTCCTCAGATTTTGAAAGTTTTCCACCATAAATTTTCCAAGAAAATTCCCTGCTCTTTCTTTTTTTCCCTGGGATTCCTATATATTGGTCCATTTGATGGTGTCCCACAAGTTCTCTTCGCTTTTTTAATTCCTTTTTCTTTTCCCTTCTATAACTTGATGATTTCAAATAACCAAGCTTTAAGTTGATCAAGTTAAACCCCTTTAATGAATTTTTCAGATCAGTTGTATTTTTCAGCTCCTTTATTTCTGTTACGTTATATTTTTATACTTTATATCTTTGTTGATATTCTCATTTTGTTCATGTATCCTTTTCCTGATTTTGGTTAGTTGTTTACCTATGTTCTATTTTAGGTCATTGAATATTTTATGACAGTTATTTTTAAACTCTTTGTCAGGTAACTTGTAGACCAACATTTCTATAAGGTCATTTTCTGGGGTTTTATTTTGATCTTTTGGTTAGGCCATGTTTCTTTGTTTTTTCTTTAAGTGTTATGTCGTTTTTTGCTGGGAATTTTCTGTATATTGGCTTCATTCAGGAGAAGACTTTTGGCAATTAGCTTGGCTAGGAATTCTAGAACCTCTCAAACTTGTTTCTGATCTCTTTCTTCTTGTGGCTTCTGACAATAGAACTGCACCTCTAATATAGACACTGTGTTTTCAGTGGCTTCCAAACTATTGCAATAGTCTAGTCAGCGCTCTGAGTCAGGCAAGACAGAAAACAATCCCTCAGGCAACCCTCAGACAAACCAGAATATTGAACTCTTGGTCCAATCTCATTTTCCTCCCAAGGGAGAAGCCCTGGTATGGGGGATTTCCTCCCAGTCCATGCTTTGCAATGCTGTGTAGGGGGAAGGAATGTGAACAGACATGTCAGATGCCACAAATTTTCCTACCCCTTTTGCTAGAATCCCTTTTTGGTTTTATAATGGCCTGGATGCCGTGCATCTCAGCTCACAGAGGTATTCTGGCCTGTCTGTTGTTAACACGGTGTCTCTGTGGGAGTCAGGGGGCTGTAGTTTGAACCTGGCTGATGTCATTCTCCCTTATGTCTTTTTTAAAAAGCAAGGAAACACTTCCTGAAGTCACCCAACAGACTTTACCTCATACTTCTTGGCCAGATCTTCCTCACGTGCCCATTCCCATCCAGTCACAGGGAGTTTAAATATATATTTGGCTTTTGTTAATCAGAATTCATGCTATAGAGTTGGTGAGGGGCCCAGCCTCTTCTAAAACCCATGGCGACTGGTACCTAGAAAAATGACTTTGATGTAAGAAAAAAAGCAAAGTAGTATCTCTTGGGAGGCAACCCATGTGTCTACCTTAAGTGTTAAATTATTGTTTTTTAGAGCTGAAGAGATTCCTTTGAAAATCTTGGCCCATAATGGCTTGGTTGGAAGGCTGATAGGAAAAGAAGGCAGAAACTTGAAGAAAATTGAACATGAGACAGGGACCAAGATAACCATTTCATCGTAAGTCACACATTCAGATTGTTGCCTAATAATGGACAGTCTGGGCCTCCCTGGTGGCACAGCGTTTGATCGCTGCGCTGTGGAGCTGTCGGCAGTGCGCAATGCGAGTTCGACGCCCAGCCGGGGAGAATCCCACATGGTGCGGCAGACCTCTCCTGCCTCGCCCGCTGCTCCCCTCAGCAGTGTATTTCTGATCTGCCTGTTCTGCTCCCCATTCTGTCTCTGGTGAACCCTCTCGCTGCCCCACACCTCTGGCCTGTACCCCAGCTTGTATGTATAAATAAATAAATCTTTAAAAAAAATAATAATGGACAGTCTGAGCATTTGATATGCATAACTCATTCAAAATCATGATATAATTATGTCTGACACCATCAAATCAAATAGTTATAGTTCCCAGTAAAACACTTTCTACTATGGATATGATCTATGTCACCACTACGATTTCAGATGCAATTGGCAGATACCTTGTACCATATTGTGTAGTAAGGAAATCCATCTCTTCTCTGCCTCTTCTATCAAAATCATTTTGAAACTTCTGGAATTTTATTTTTCCTTTTAAAAAAATTTCTCTCTTCCTCTTCGTGACCAGCTTGCAGGATTTGAGCATATACAATCCTGAAAGGACCATCACTGTGAAGGGCACGATCGAGGCCTGTGCCAACGCGGAGATAGAGATTATGAAGAAGCTGCGTGAGGCCTTTGAAAACGATATGCTGGCCGTTAATGTGAGTGCCTGATACTTTCTTCTCCACTGGTTTCACGTGTGTTTTCAGGTAGGACCCAAGCCTCTCTAAGAACAATTGTCATTCAGCTTGGGAAAGAGTATCTTAGAATAGGTACACAGGGTTATTCCTGCCTTCCCAGGGCAAGGGCATATAAGTAATCAGAAAACCAACTAGTAAAGTATGATAAATGTTGGACAAAATAGTGTGAAGCCACTAAAGTCATAACTTTAAAGATTGTAAAGTGAGGACTTGCTTACAATTAATGTTAATTGGGAAAAGGTTATAATGTATATATAACTAGGGTTATTCTTTGTAAAATAATATTGCCCAAAATAATTAGATGACTACTTGCAAAAATAAAAATAGCTGGTATGTTAGGTAAGTGGCATTATTTTTTCTTTTCTAATTTAAAGAATCATACTTTAAGATTAATGTCTGATTTATCTCTTTCTTTCTGATCTATTTCCTGAGACTGCCCATTTAATGTTGTCAACCACCTAAGTCACTAACACTTCTAGAAAACTGATAGAAGTTTGTCCTTCCTGTTATTGCTACCTATTGCTCTCTCTTTATAATAGGGAGATACTAATCTGGCATTAGAAATCTTAAAAATGGGGCCTCCCTGGTGGTGCAGCGGTTGGCAGCGTGATGCGAGTTCGATGCCCAGCCAGGGAGTATCGCATATGGTGCGGCAGACCTCTCCTGCCTCATCCGCTGCTCCCCTCAGCAGTGTATTTCTGATCTGCCTGTTCTGCTTCCCGCTCTGTCTCTGGTGAACCCTCTCGCCGCCCCACGCCTCTGGCATATACCCCAGCTTGTATGTAAAAATAAATATTAAAAAAAAAAAAAGAAATCTTAAAAATACTTGTCCAAGCTAAGCTCAAGCTCAGCTCAGAGGAATAAAGCTTTTCATTTTTTATAATTATTTTGTACCATACACAAAATAGAAAGGATATTATGATAAGCCCTCATGTACCCATAATGGAGCTTCAACAGTTATCAACTGTTATCATCCCTCTTGGAGACGTAGGGGCAAATCCCAGACCAAGTAATATTTCATGCAGGAGTAAATGTGGACAAAGGCTATATGTAGGTTAAGTCCTCGCCGTAGCGCTTTCCACAGAGTCCTGTTCCTCAGGTGGGTAGTCTGTTCCCCACCTCAGCCCACCCTCCACCTTCGCAGCCCATATTGCCTGGCAATTAAGTGACATGGTGATACTACAGAACGACCTTTTCTCCCCCTGCTCTGTGTATTTGTTATTGGAAGAATCATCTGATAATCTCAATATCATCTTTTGGATTCTTGACCTCTTATGATAAACGTCTTTTTCTGTGAACACCCAGAAAAGCTACCAAAGAGCATGGGTGTTCCAAACATCTTCACCCAAGCCTATCACTTTGCGTCGTTCTTTACCAAAGTCATACATGGGTAGATGAATAACAAATCTACTAGATCTTATATATCAAATTGGGCAAAGGCTAAGGATCCCAGCTCTACTTTTCTATACATTCTAAAAGAAAGGCAAATAACTGGATAACAACAGATAGGAAAATAGAAAATGTTGGCAAACTACTGGGTGTTTGAGAACGAAAAGCCTGGACTCAATCCAGGATGGGGGCGCACATCCTGTGCCTCTCAGGGCTGTGTTAAAACTCATCCCAGCTCATGTGAACATCCCCATGTTTAAGTATCAACTAAGCCAAGCAAGAGGACCTTGAAGCTGGCAAGTAAATGGTGAAAAAGCCAAAGCTGTAAACCTTCTGAATCTGGAGTGGTTGTAGGCTTCTGTGGTATCCTGGTGAGAGTCTGAGCCATCCCTGGATAGAGCTAGAAAAAATGTTAATTTGACTTTAAAAAAAAATATTCACTCAGGAAATATTTGTTGAGTACTTACTATGTACCAGGCACTGAGAACACAACCCTAAGTAAGCAGTCCCCGTCCCCTTTTTAGGAATTACGGTCTGCAAGGGGAAGCGGTAACGGAACAGGAAGCTCAAAATGCCTTGTGATAAGCGCTGTTGCAAGGACACAGGAATGTGAGAAAGCACAGAAAGGGGACTTGAGCTGACATCTTTGGGGTGAAAGGTGACTTCCTACATGAGGAGACACCTAAATTCAGGTGAAACCCACATGAATAGGACTTAGCCAGGTGAGGGAGGGGGAGAGGCACTTTCCTCGCAGGCAGACGTGTGATGGCCCAGTGGTGAGCGAGGAACAAGAATGGGCAGATTGGGACATGAGGCGTTAACAGAAGAGAGACTGGTGAGGGGGTCCGTGTCCCCAGAAACAGCCTTGTTTGCTGTGTGAAGGTATGGAGACACTCCCAAGGCCACAGAAAAGCTTTGAAGGAACGCCATGGCCAGGTCGAGGTTGGAGAGCCCACCCTGGCAGCGGGGTGGGGCAGAGGTCCCCAGGGCCAGGGCAGAGCTGAATAAGAGACTCTGGTGCCATCCAGACAATGGGAGTTGACCCAGGCAAGCTGGGCCTCTCTGGCTCCTCCCCTCATCTTTTTTTCATTTCTGTTCCCAGCAACAAGCCAATCTGATCCCAGGGTTGAACCTCAGCGCACTTGGCATCTTTTCAACAGGACTGTCCGTGCTGCCTCCACCAGCAGGGCCCCGAGGAGCTCCCCCCGCTCCCCCCTACCACCCTTTCACTGTAAGTAGCTCAGCATTCAGAGGTTTGCTCATGCTCTGGCCACCTCCTGTAGTAGCGTTTCCCTGCCATGTTAAATCAGAGCTAAATAAAGCTTTATGTCAGAGGCCATGCTTATAAGTGATTGTAGGATGAAGCCTACATTCCTAGGACTTCTTCCTAATGGACAGATTAATATTACTAAGCCATCCTCTAAATATGTGCTCTTCACCTTAATATATGTCATAACTAGGAAGGAGAGAAACTACTAGCAAATTCATCACTAGAAGCCTATTTATTGGGAAAAAAGATCGGTGACTCAAATAAGAATCTTCATGGGTGTTGTTCCTTTATTAAAATATTAGAGTACTTGGATGATTCTTGGAGGTGCACAAGTGCACACACTCACACCCACCCACCCACTCCCATACGCACCCCTATGCCTACAATTCACATATTCTCTATTACCTGCAGTTTTTTACACAAAATAATAGTGTGTGTTTCTAAACATTTAATATAATGCCTGGTATTTAGTAAGTTCTCAATAAATATTTACTTTTTGAGTCGTAATTAGCAGCAAAGTAGCAAGCAAAAAATACTTATTTTTGAATCATAATTAGTAGCAAAGAAATAATGTGAATTTCATGAATTTTCTGTTTGTTACTCCCATCCATGAGCATAATTTGAGATCAATACATTGCCAAATTGGTTTGAGGATACTTGGCAGCTTCTCTTTGTCTTCTCCACACATGTTGCTTGATTTTTTAAGGAAAATTTCCCCAGTGTTTAATGAAATAGTTAAAATGGGAAGAATCAGGTTGGTAAACATTACCTTAGCTTCCTTTTCTTTTGAGAGATGGTCTGGTGCAGGCATTGCATTGAGAGGATCCCAGCAGCTCTGTGGGTTATCTGTAGAGAGACAGATGAATCCATTGTGCTGTTCTGCCAACAGAATACAGACATGAGCTGGCACCAATGTCCTCAGTAATGGGAACATACACGTTCTGCAGTCTTGTTTATATCAGATCTTCTAAGCTTTCTAAATCTCTCACACTACTTCTTTAGGCTTATATCCATTTGCCGTTAAACTAGAGAATTTCCTTTAATAAGTATTGTCCTGTGTGTGTTCTGTGCGTGGTGTATGTGTGCGCGCGCTCTGTGTGTGTGTACTGTGTGTGGGGGGTGTGTGTGTGTACTGTGTGTGTGTTCTGTGTGTGGGGTGTGCTCTCTCTGTGTGTGGGGTGTGTGTGTGTGTACTGTGTGTGTGTGTGTATATGTGTGTGCATGTGTGTTAAAGGGAGCTGGAGAAGTGCAGGAGGGGTCGTGGCAGCTGTTGGGTCACATGGCTCTAAGGAGTAAGAACAGCTGAGAGGTTCTTGTCTTCCCTGTGAGATCTGAGACTGTCCCAGCTTGGTACAATTAAATGGTATTGAGTCCACATACCACTTCTCAGCAGAAGGGCTGTATATACTGTCCTCAGATGGTAAGCCCCAAATCAGGCTACCCTTTCAAACTAAGCAGCATAAATGGTGGGAGAAAAGATATAATGAAACAGGCCACTTCTGTAAAATTGACAGTTTAAAGAGGAGTCAGCAAACTAGTCTGAGATCAAATCTAACCCTTCACTAATTTTTGTAAATAAAGTTTTTTTTTTAAACACATCCGTGACTGTTTATTTACTTATTGTCGTTTGCTTTTCTGCTAAGATGGCAGAGATGAATTGATAAGAGTGATAGAAACCCTATGGTCTGCAAAGCCTAAGATATTTATTTGGCCCTTTATTTTTACAGAAAAAGTTTGCAACGTGCTGAACTAAAACAAGAAAAATGTATGTGTGTATATATATAACTTATATATGATGAATATATATATTCCAAGTTTTTCCTCTATAATGGAAATCCTTGTAAATAAGTCTTCACTCTTTTATCCAATTGTTTCCTTAGAACAAATTTCCTGAAAATATAATTGCTGAGCCAAAGTATGAATTTTATAACATATAATTATAAATCATAAATGCTGGTGCATAATACATAAATTTGATGCATAAAGGATGTCCTAGTGCCGGTGACTGAGGGTTTTTCTCCCCTGCCCTGACTACCAGTGGTGTTATTCCTTGCAATCTGATGCTTAAATATATAATTCTTTTTGTTATGAGACTCAATTCCTGAGTTCATTGGCCTGTTTTCCTCCTTTCTAATGAAATATCTGTCTTCCATGCCCATTGATCGTTAAGAGGCAGTAAGCTTCTGGAACCACACTGCCTGTTTTTGAACTTCTGCGGTGTCATTTGCTATATTTAACTTGGGCAGGCCGCTTAGCCCTTTTTGGGTCTCCATGTCCCTGTCTGTCAGATGGGGGTTGTAAATGCACTCTTATCATGGGCTTGTTCTGAGACTGACTGAACCAGCTAAAACATGCACATAAATGGCCATGTAAATCTTACCTGCTGTTGTCATTTTTTCCATATCCTTTTTCTTCATGATTTGTAACAGCTAATTACATACAAAGACTGTTGTTAACCACTCATGGTGTAAATCTTCTCCACTAGATTATCTCTGCTTTATTTGTGGTGTCTTATACCATAATAATTTAAAATACATTTAAAAACATTTTGACCAAACCAACCTTTGTGTGAAGTAAAATGTAAGCTGTCTTCTTGAATCTTCTTCTTTTACCCAAATTATACACAACAACTACACCTGGGAAATATAACACTATTATATGTATACATGTTTTAAATGTTTCCTCACATATGTACGATCACTTAAAAATACAGATGTAACCATGCCATCTATAGGAATTACAAATTTTCTTATTCATCAGGGGCATCTTTCAATGGCCTGACTTCATTCTCTTTAATAGCAGCATAGTATTCCATTGTATGAATTTACACTCATTTTTCTAACCAGCATACTATTTTTAGATATTTTATACATTCTCCGGTTTCCTCTACTACAGACAGTATCAAAATGAATATCCTTATACATGTCTTTGCCCAGTGTGTGAGTATATCTGAAAGAACATTTTCTACGAGTAGAACTATTGCATCAAAGTGTATATGTACCAGCCTGGTTCTCTTTCTTTTGTAGATAACATTTTTTTCCTGTCTGCACTTTTTTTTGCCTTCACCCTTGAGATTGGAAATTTGAATCTGAGCCCTTTGAGGTGAAGATTCATGATTTTCTTTGGTTCTGGAAAATCTTATGCTTCTGTAATTTTAGTTTTGTTTCTCCTCCGTCCACTTCATCTTCTTCTGCAGTTCTAACTTTATGGACAGGTACATGTTCCCTTCATGTCTCTCTCAGTTTTGTATGGGTTAGTTTTCTCATAAACTGATTGGCTCTCAGGAGTGTCTGCTCTGCTTCTTATATGACTTCCCTTGAGCTTTTACTTCACCAATCATTTCCTTAATTTACAAGATCAACCTAATTCTCTTTTCTCCTAACAGTTTACTCACTCATTAAAACATGGTCCTTTTGAACTTTCCAATGAAATCAAAGCTTGCTCTCTCTCCTGAATTAATTCAGTGGGGTCATTTGCTTGCCTGGCTCGGTCTTGCTCCCCTTAAATGCTGTTGATTCTCTATGTATGTTTAATGAGTTTTAATTGCCTGGTCATGTTTTTAATAAGCCCAATTAAGGGTATATTAGAATCCTTAGGGGAGCTGTTTAATAACGTGCTGTGTGCCCTACCTGAATCAGTGAATTCGGAGTCTTCCAGGACAGGGTGTATTGATTAAGATTTTGAGCTGCAGAGGTAGGTGCAGAGAATGGAATTCAAATCGCAGCTCTACTTCTTGCTGGCTTATTAATATCTAGTCCCCATCAACTCTTGATCTTGTCCTGCGAGAGACCCCACGGTGAATAGGCAGATGCTGCGGGGAGGCGCTGGGACACACTGAATCCTGGAGGACTCTGCTGTGATACTGACCCCACTGGCCGAGTCCAGTGCCCTTCCCCAGGCCCATGTCTGTGTCCTGGCTCCAAGGGGAGCACCTACCGTCACACCATCCCAAGCCGATGCCCTGTTTCACATAATTCACAGCGCACAGCCTTTGCCCTCTCTGCCGCCCCTTCTCAGCCCCTTACTTTCCTTGCCCCCTTCATGCTCCAGGGTGTCACCTAACTCATGCATTTAATAATCCTCATTAAGGACGGAAGCAGGGGCCACCAGTTTTCCCAGGAAAAGCAAGCCCAACTGCTTTTAGTTCCCCTTTTCAGGTTTCACAAGTGTGTTTGATGTAGACTCCCCTGCCTAGCCCCCAACAAACACTAATTCCCCTTACACAGAATGTGGAACAAACCAGTGGGTAGTGATGACCACCCCGTCACGCCTCGGGGGGCTGAGGGACACTCGGCAGGGGCACCTTCACAGTCATGCCTCCTTCTGTTTTCCCAGCGTCTGATGCTTTTGAAATACTCTGAAGTCACTTCTCTCTCATAAAATAGCTAGGGGTCCTCACTGGGACAGCAGGCCCAGCTGCCACTCTGAGGTCAGGGGTCTTTGCAGACCACCCACCCTGGGGCCGGGGTATGTCTGGGTGTAGCCTCCTTTCCCATTAAAGAGAATATTTATTCAAGACACTAGCAGGCTGCTTTTCAGATCATCATGACTAAGCATGTTTGGAAGCCCTCTTCCATTTAATCTGTAGGTTGTAGATTCCCTATAACCTTAGGTGGTGGGAAACAGGAAATACTCTCTGATAAGTGGCACGTTTCATTATAGCAACCACTCGCCTAGCACCCTTTGACTGAGCCGGTGCCGTGCCCAATGGCAGCTCCTTCCCTCCCGTGATCTCGTCAGATGCTTTGCATCCTCCCAGCGTCCTCTGCTCTTGGGGGTTAAGCCATGTGCGGGGGCAGCCCATAGCACCCGGTGTGGTCTCACGCTGGCTGCCTCCTGCCTGCCCCGCTGTACTCTCATGCTCTCACCATGCTAGCCTCTTTTTTTTTCCAACAGGCCAAACCCTCCCCTAGCTCGGTCCCTCTGTGAGCCCCGCGAGTGTCCCCTCCCCAGCCCTTGGGTGGGGCTCCTCTCCTCCGCAGGGCCCAGCTCAGGCCTCTTCCCGGTCTTCCCAGACCACTGCATCTGGCACGGTCTCCCACCCCTTATCCCACAGGCCCATTCTGCACTTCGCCCAATTCATTTCGCCCCCCCAGGGCTTGTTTGCCTCCCCAAAGAACGTGAGTTCCATGGTATAGGTGACCTCTTCTTTCTGAGTAGCTGTGTTCTCAGCACACAGTGGGTGCTAAGATATCTTTTGCATGAATGAACAAGCAATTGAGTAAACCCTCAAACAATACTATAAGATGTAGCTAGTAAGTTTAATCCATTTGTGAATGAAGCTCAGAAAAGTCGAACAAATTATTCCATTTTATACAGAGTTAGGGGTTCAGACCCAGGTCTTCTGAGCCTTCTGACGCTAAATCCGTGTCACACACACAGAGGCGAATGGCAGCACCTCAGCTACAAGCAGCTCCCCGTGCTGAGCTCAGGGTTCTTTCCCCATGACAGTGTTCCAACTATAACAATACGAGGGTGGGGATTGTCCTTTTATCCTTTTACAGCCAAATTTTCTCCTTAAATCCAAACAGTAGACTTAAATTTGGTGGTATTATGTTAGGAGTATTTACACCCAGATTGGGAGCACCCTGAAGTCTGTTTTGACCTTTCGCAAGTTTTTGTGAGGGAAAGGCAAACCACTATTCGAAAAAACAATTTCTCTTTTTGAGGGCTGAAGAAAAGGTTTTCTAGGTGAGAAGAGGCAGAAGCATGCTTTCTCCAGTATAGAACTTTGAGCAGAAAAGCTGCAGGAGTTCTTTTCCACTACCATGGCCCGAGAGCCCCAGGTCAAGGGCAGGATCTGCAACTGATGTTTCAAGAGTCAGGACCAAGTGAGCCAGACCTCTTAGCGTCCTCCAGGTTGCCAAGAGAACACTGGTCTCCTAGCACCCTCTTGTGGGCACAGGGCTTCACTGCAGCCTCTTTCCAAGTTTTGAAAGCAAAGGCTCTATCATTATGATGCCTTCCCACCCGCAGGGCTCATACAGGCAGGGGCTCGAGCATCCCTGGGGAAACCTCTCCCCAGTGTTCACATCTCTCCTTCCCCAAACCCAGTATTCTATACGCCAAGCTCGAAAAGGGGCAACAGTTTCATTTTGTCCCTGTGGAGTCATAAGGTGAAGCTGTGATTGGGAGCTCAGAGTCCCTCTGGGGAGTCGGGAGATGGAGGATACCATGAGATTTGCTCAAGGGCCCTCAAAGGAAAGTTAGGCCTCCCAACTGCAAGCCTCATCCACAACTGACCACTGTTGGAACCGTCTTCATGGAAGGTTATTTTGGGGGAAGAGAGTCTGGGGGGAGAAGCAGGGATTAGAGCTCAGTCATTGAGCTCTCTTATAAAGGGGCTGTCAGCATTTATTTAGTCTTATGTAAAGGGAAGCTAACTGGACTTTGCTGACTGGTCAATGACCTGCCCAGAAGAATATACAAAATCAGACCTATTCTTATCTTGCAAGACTACTGTGAGGATTAAACGAGTTTATAAAGATAGAAAGTAGCTAGTGCCTAGTACATAGTAGGTCTTCAGTATAAAGCTGCTATTTATTTTTAAAGCTCTTGTCAATAGCATTGTTTTCTTCTATGCACATCTGCATTCCTGTTCTCTGCCTCCCTCTCCCTCCCCAGTTTATTTAATCATTCCTTTTCTTTACAGCTCTCTCAACTTCTTTTTCAATTTCTCCATCTCCATCTCTCCATTTCTTCTGAAATTCTCTGCTGGAACTCACTGATCTAACTTCCCAGGAGCTTCCTATTTGCCTCTTTTGATTATCTTATAGTGTCCTAGCACTGTCTGTTCCTTTAATCCACCACTCACAATTCCCCAGAAAATAGAAGCCGCCATCCCTGACCCTCTAGCTGAGTGCAGGCTAAAGGTATGTGCATTCACTCCCGCAGCAGCTTCCTAGGGAGCCTAAGGCTGGCTCGGCTTAGACATGATGAGCACTCGGTGTAGCTCGGTGCTCCAGGGTGAGTGAGGCCCGGTGCTCCAGGGAGAGAGGAGTCCAGAGCTCCAGGGAGAGTAGAGCCAGATCTGAGCTGCGAAGGGCCCGGTGTGCAGGCAGGTGGCAGGCTGGTCGGGTGCTGCTTAGAGAGCCTGTGTGGCCTGTGGCAGTGCGGCCCCCTGAGGAGGGTGTGTCCCTGAGGGCAGCCGCTCACTGACTGTTTCTCTCACGCTGCAGACTCACTCCGGATACTTCTCCAGCTTGTACCCCCCTCACCAGTTCGGCCCGTTCCCGCATCATCACTCCGTAAGTGCCCACTTTACCCTGTCCTGCGACTGGCACCTTGTAGTCCTAGACAGACTGGATGCACACGGTGCGGGCACTGGGTCTCGCTCCAGGCCATCCCCTGAGGAACATAAGCCCACCACGTTATTCAGAGGGCGGTGCTGTCCCCTTCTGCAGTCCGCTGGTACATGGAGGCCCGTAGGTAGCAGGAGCCTGGTGCAAATAGGTGACCAGGGGCTCACATTAGGAGTTGTGGTTGGACTAGAGGAGCTCCAGAGACCTAGAAGGTTTAGGCAGTGGGGTCACACCCTGCCGAGTCCACAGCATGAATGCTGGTGGCCCGGCTGGCACTATGACACTTAGGGCATCTTGTTTTTGCACGACACTGCTCTAGTGAAAATGCCATTCCCAGCTACAGATGGGCTGGGCAGCCTTCCATTCCTGCTCACAGTGCTCCAGCGCCCCCCACCCCCTTAGTTGGGTGCGTTTTGTAATTATTGATTTCTTGAATGAAGACACAGGAGAACTGCAGACCACATTTGTATATGACAAGAAAGCTTTCTGTATCTAGCAAGTTCAGAGAATCTCAGGTAGTGCATTTCGGTTTTCAGGTGAGTTCAGGTAATTGGCTCACGCTTCACGCCTGCAGACAAGCGCCCATCCACCAATATGCCCATTTCCTTGGGTAGATGCTCAGTCATTGTTGCGCACCGGCAGGAGCAGCCCCAGGGGGATGATGCCTGTGTCTTGTCTTGCTCTTCCAGTATCCAGAGCAGGAGATTGTGAACCTCTTCATCCCAACCCAGGCTGTGGGCGCCATCATCGGGAAGAAGGGGGCGCACATCAAACAGCTGGCTAGATTCGCAGGGGCCTCCATCAAGGTAAAGCTGCTCTCAGCAGCCGCCTGCGTTCCACCCTCCTCCACCCATGTCCTCGTTCCGCTGCCAGGCCTGGGCCGCTTACACCAGCCAGGGGCAGGATCCAGTGGGACCTGGAAAACTGCCTCCAGGATATCCCCCTCTGCTCTCACCTCTACTTCTCATTTCTTTTGAATGAGAAAAAGTATTATAACAGATAAGTCAAGCCAGTCATTTGACATTACCACTGTCCTCTCCTCAAGAAGATAAGGCAAAGAAAGCCTGAGGATTTTTCCCTCACTAAGGGAGTGGACTTCAGTTGAGCCGAGGATTTATATACTTGTCAGTTATCAGTGCTTCGTTGCTTTAATTGGTCTCTGCTGCAAAAACCCTTTAACTTTGAAAAAAAAATTCAAGTGACAAATTCTTTGAGAAGTGATGATAAACCACAGATAGATAAAAGATGGTGGCATCACTCGAGGGCATCCCTGGGCTGCGCAGGAAGGAGGCCTCGGTTTACGGCCACGGGCACAGATGGAGCGAGACACATGCCCGCAGCCTGCCTCCTCCAGCACAGTGGGAAGAGTCACCAGAGGCTGAAAGGGAAGGATTATTCTGCCCTGGTCCTGCTCCAGGCCCAGCTCTCGGCTCTGACTCACGGACAGAATGCTGAGTACATCCAAGCCTCGGGAAACACTTTCAGAAACAGAGTTTCCGTTGTTACGTAAAGTAATTTGCTACCATGGGACAACCCGGAATTCCGAACAAGAAGTCTCATGACTTGGAGAGAAAGAATGCTTACACTTTCTTCCCAAGAAGATCTGGAATTTCTCCCACAGCAAGTGTGCTAGAGAAACACACACACACACACACACACACACACACACATACACACACACACACACACTCTAAGTGATGCAGAACAAAGATGGCAGTGAGACCACAAAGGGATTTGATTTAGGTAAATCACTTCTCCTCTTGGGCCTCACTTATCTCACCTGCAAAGTGGACAATTTGAGTGAGAGTGTGGTGGGGGAAAGGGAGGTGTGGAGAGGGGACTGTTGCTGGGGGACACTGATAGAGCAGCTGGCGCCTTTGCACCCAGTGGGCTGGCTGCGGGTGAGACTCTGACCCTATGGTGGGGGTAAGGTATGAAGGCCTCGGGGCCAGCTGCTCCTGGGTCTTTCCCAGTCTTCAGCCCTGGGGCCTGAGATCCCATGCAGGAGACAGAATGTGATGGCTTCTACTAAGAGGCCTGAGGGAGTCTCCCTGGCCCTCCTCTTTATCCCTGGAAGGAGCGAGGCTTAGGGGATGTTGGGATACAGCCAACACACACGTGGCAAGACTGGCTGTCTCAGATCTGCCGCCTGAAGTGTTTTGAGCACCTCCTGGGGTCAACTACAGCAGTAACCCCCCATTTACTGTTGCTCATGAGAAAGGGTCCCAGAGAGTCATTGACTTGTGGAAACCCACAAAGCTACGGAGCATGAGCGCCGAGATTTGACCAGGCTATCCAATTTCTGGGCCAGTGCTGACTGCACCAACCTGATGCTACATCAGAATCACTCCAGCATTTCCTGTTGGGAAAATAGGTAGCGAGAGAGCAGCCTCTCGGACTTCCCCCCATGGCATCCCCAGGACCCGGCCTAGGTCATGTGGTCCCGTGTCCCTTTGTTCGTGTCCTTTGTGATGGGAAAAGACAGCAGGCCTGACCAGGGGCACAGTGTGGGCTCTTTAGCCAGTGATGTCCAGTTGTTTTTAGGCCTGATTAACAACCACTTCTCCAGCAGCTTCTCCTTCCCCAGGAGAATAGTAGAGAAGAGGAGAGAGACCAGCAAGACCAAGCATTTGCAATCAAGTTCTCCTATTTTTAAAAGTCAATCAGGTCTTCGCCAGACTCCCTTTATCTCGACAGGTGTCTGAAAGCATCTGTCCTGCATGCAAGAAGGATGCTCTCACTAACTCCAGAGGAACTTCTGTCCTGCACTGCCAGTCACCAGGGCCACATGTAGGGGCAGGGAAAGAACGTCACACTAACAGGTGGTTGCAGGGTGCTAGAAGGGGCCAGGTGGAGCGAGGCTGGTGAGGTGTACCCCAAGAGATGGACGCGTTGGTTGCAGGCAATAGCTGAGCCTCATCACCCACCTTCCCTGCAGAGCACTGGTCAGCGGCCTTCAGAATCCCACACAGTCCAGTCAGTAGGGCCAGAGGCCCCAGTTCCTGGTTCTTGCTCCAGCCCCTGCTCCTCTGTGATCTTGGCAGGCTGTGTACCTCTTAGGGCCCCATTTGCCTCATTCCTAAAGTGAGGTCTTCATTCCTGGTCCTCTTGAGGGAGTTTGCTTAGAGAATGCTGTTCTGAAACCACAGGTGCTCACGTGTGGCTCTCAGAGCCCTGGCCTGGCGGAGAGTAGGCGGCGTGGGTGGAGCTTCTTTCAGTGACTGACGCCGGGCTGACATGGTGAGCAGGCTGCACGCATCAGCCTTTCAGCCCTGTGCTTAGTTGGGTGAGAGCTGGGAACCACCAAGTCCTTGGTCTGGTCTCCCTGATTTACTTTCTGATATAAAGACCCTGTTCAATGCTGACTATGGTTTTGGAAGTAGAAGTGGGGTTCCCAGCAGAGGGGAGTCTCCAGGGCAGGTCTGTGTGAGGAGTGCTGGAAGGCCTTGGTCCCCAGACACTCTGCTGTCTGTTTCTTTCAGCCGAGGCTGCGGCCTGCAATGGAAGGCTGGCGGGTATTCTGCCCACAGCAAAAGAAGGCCGCCCACTCTTTGATGGCCTGTGTCTCACATTCCTCATGCCACAGAGTGGGCAGGACCTGCGAGCTCTTGGAAGATGTCACCCAGGGCCCCTCCAGAGCGTGGCAGGGTCAGTGCACACCTGCTGTGTCCTCACAGAGAAGCTGGGACAATGGCTGGGACTGTGGGGCCCTGGATGGAACCTGAATTAGGGCGAGAAGCGCAAAATTGAAATCAGACTCTGGGGTGGTGGGGTCTTACTGCCTGGGGGAGCCTCAGCCTGAGAAGCAGAGGCTGGGAGATGAGGAATGCATAGTTGTGACATCGGCATGAGTCACATTCACTGTGCCCAGCTGGCTTCTCAGCCCCAGAACGGTGTCTCCTTGAGTCACTGGTCTTGTTTTGCTTCAGGACACGCGGACCCTGGAATTCGTCCTGTTTCTTAGCTCTTCAGAAGCTTAGACCTAAGCCCGGCGGGTGTGTTTGTGCACTAACCTCACTCCTGCTCAGCCTCAAGTTCTTGAATGTCTAGTGCACTGTGAACTCATTTTGCCTTAAGTTTTGTTATATTGTATTTATTTGTTAAAGCCACCTAAGAGTTTTTTTGGAATAAGGCAGGACATGCAGGGAAAAATATTGATAAGGATTTTTCTTTAAAAAAAAAAAAATTCTCTTGAGCCACCATTTGAAGTCTGTTATAGAAGAACTCAGAGTCACAGAGTCAGATCTAGGGGGTCTGGAGCTTGCCAGGTTCAGTCTCCCCATTTCGCAGATGAGGGAACTGAGCGGTTAGAGAGGAGAGGGCCCGCAGAGCCGGTGCTGGTGCTGGTTGTTCTCTCTCCTGCTCTGGTGCCGTCACGTTTAGATGGCCTGCCGCCCCGTTCTAGCTCAGCGTCACTTGCAGCCGACTGCCTGAGACCCGGGAGTTAGAGCCAGACTTAGCTTCCTCACAGACTGGCTCAAGGTAACGCCTCTGTGGGCTAACCCTTGCCGCCGAGGCCTTCCCTGGGTTGGCAGAGCCTGTACCTTCCTCTTCTGGAGCTCTGCCCTCCTTGGTTCAGGGAAAGGGGACCGATCTGTTGGTGCCCCACAGGGACGGACAGCCACTCCGACCTGCTTCCAACCCTTTCTGGGTGACCAAAGATCCAAATTTGATACGAGGTGCTACAGGTGTCACTTCCTGGGAGCACAGTGGAGGCCACAGGGGTCTGGCGAAGAACCAGGTGCAGAGGCAGAAGCCCTGTAATTTCTTCCTGGTGTTGTGTGCTAGCCACTTAGCTGTGAAAGCGGGGTCTGGGGGGTACAGCTAGGCAGTAGTGTTTTCCTCTGTCCTTGTGAACTGTAGATTGCCCCTGCGGAAGGCCCAGATGTCAGCGAAAGGATGGTCATCATCACCGGACCCCCTGAAGCTCAGTTCAAGGTTAGTGCCAAGGGCCACCCTAGCCCTGCAGGCCCTGGACACAGGGCAGCCTGCGGGGTAGCTGAGGACTTTCAGCAGGTGCAGCCCCCTCAGAGACTCATTCAGGGCCCTCTTTGGATGCCCTCGCTGCTGCCCTGCCCGTCTAGTCTTCCCGCTCCTGGCTGCTCCCTCTGCCCAGAGCGCCTCCTCTTCTCCCCAGGTCTCTGTCATGCAGGCCCATGGCCCTCTGGGATCTCTGACCCCTCAGCCATGGTTTTGAGGATGGAAGTTTCAAAGTCATAGAGTCATTTGTATCCTTCCAGCTTTGGGGGAGTGAATATAGGGAAATAGCCTGGTCTGATGGGTGCCTTGTTTTGTTTTCTTTGCCCTTTTTTTCTCCCCTAGAAAAATTATAAGCTGGGTTTTCTAAAAGTCAGCAACATTTATTAAAGTATAATCCTTATCATTAAAGATATTTACAGTTGGTCTGAAAAGGTAAAAGTAACACATGTGAACCACTCAAGAACAATAACCTTCAACTCATGAGTGGGTGAACAACATGGGGTACATCCATAATCAATTACTGAGCCATAAAAAGGAATGGAACCTAGAAATGGATGAACCTAGAAGATGTTATGCCGAGTGAAGGAAGGCAGACACAGAGGACCACATCTTACGATTCCAGTTATAGGGAATGTCCAGGAAAGATAAATCCATTGACACAGATGGTGGCGGGGGCTGGAAGTAGGGGGGCTGGGGTGGAGACATCTGTGTAGTGGTGATGGGCGCACTATGTAGTAGATACACTAAAAGTCACTGAAGAATGATGAATTTTAGTTCTGTAAATTATCTTTTTTTAATTAAAAAAAAATCCTCTTGGCTTTGGGTCAGACATCAGAAAGCAAGATCAGGTGGATCGGATGTGTCCTGTCCCCACCCACCCAAACATGTCCCAGTGGAAGTTAAGAATTCCTTGAACAAATTCACTCAACCAAACATGTGCCGGTGCCAGAGATCAGAGTTTTGCCCTCCTCACCTGCCTCGACTCTCCCCTACACCCTCCCACCCCCCTACAAGTAAGCAAGCTTCCCAGGGGAGGCGGCCCTGGGCAGACCCCGAGGACAGGGCGTGCCCTGCACATTTTCCAAAGTGCAGTCCTTGGATGTGGCAGGTCTGTGAGGGCCTAAAGCAGGCACACAACTTTCCTGTGTCTGACCCCAGTGGGCTTGGGGAAGTGGGGGTGCCATTCCCTGGATTCCCCGGTTCCCTTAGCAGCACTGCCAACTTGGGTGACTGGCAGCTGACTGAGAGTCGCCAGTCTTGTCTTGCTTTCTCAGGCTCAGGGACGGATCTTTGGGAAACTGAAAGAAGAAAATTTCTTTAACCCCAAAGAAGAGGTGAAGCTGGAAGCCCACATACGAGTGCCCTCTTCCACAGCCGGCCGGGTGATTGGCAAGGGTGGCAAAACCGTAAGTTTGCTCCGGGCTGGCTGCTTCTGGACTCCATTCCCTCACCCCACACCCTCTCCCCAGTGGCTCTTCAAAGACAGATATGTAATTGCCATTTCCACTCCACAGTTGAGGGCCCCAAATCCATGAGCAAAGCAACAGGGTCTTGCACCCCCGAACACATCTCAGTCACATGCTGGGAAACAAAGGTCTCCACTTCCTGAGGACAGGGCAGCTGCCCCTGCCCCCCTCCATATACACCACACAGGGTAGCAAGAACGTATTTAAGGGAGCAGGATCCCGCCCAGAATGTACCCACCCGGCATACTGCCATCACCTCTGAATTCGCACTCAGAGGCCCTTGGTGTCCAGTGTCCTGCCCTCTCTTCTGACTCTTGAAAAACTGACAGATGCCTTGGGAGCCCCCACTCTCCCTCCTGCAGACTCTGACTTCCGGCGAGTGCCCGGGCCTGACCATCTGCTAGCAGAGAGCTGGTTTAGCAACAAGGTGGTGGGTGAGAAGGAAATAGTTTTCAGGAAAATAATCAGTTTTTAATCTGAAAGTGGCAGTAACAGCATATTTTGAAAAGTGCCGGAGAATTAACTCTGAAGTCTATAGGAATGGGTAGATCATCTGGGACATAAGCATGTCCCAGAAATGACTTACCCACCCTTGGGGGAGATGAGCCCTGAGAAGTTCCCCACTGGTAAAGCGGCAGTGTTAGGTGGCAGGAATGTGGAAATGTCTAGGGTCCTGAGTGAGTGTGTGTGTGTGTGTGTGTGTGTGTGTGCGCGCGCGCGCGTGTGTGCACACTGCTCTACATAGAATTCTCCCAGAGGAATCAAAGCCAAGTCCTGGATATAATGGGTCACTTTAACAAAAGAATAAAGTTCCAGGGCTTGCAGGGTGGTCCCTGTGTCAAGGAACGTGACTGACATCCACGGGCGCACACCGAGTCCTAGGCAAGTTAGAATGTAGTAGGCAAAAGA
The DNA here is from genome assembly GCA_004024925.1 of Scalopus aquaticus. Classification (NCBI taxonomy): domain Eukaryota; kingdom Metazoa; phylum Chordata; class Mammalia; order Eulipotyphla; family Talpidae; genus Scalopus; species Scalopus aquaticus. Next base: position 33,443 of record PVIJ01011238.1, on the reverse strand, counting down.
GCAAACAGCCCGCCAGAGGGAGACTCCGGAGCCTGTCAGTGTCCCGGGTGCTTATTTAGATCCAGTCCCTGAATTCCGCACCTCCCCCTCCCCGGGGACTGTCAGCTGTCCACAAGACACTTACAGACTCCACCTGTGTCCAGCACTGTGCCAGGGGCCAAAGGCTGGGGCGCAAACCTTCGGAAGTGTGGTCTCATTGAGGTGGGTGAGAAGGATCAAGGAGTACAAGAAACGGGTATTGGATCAGGGAGCTCAGCATAGGCTGGAAGCTTCACGGAGGAAGTGGGCTTTGGAGAGGACTGAAGGGGCAGCGAGAAAGATGACCCAAGGGTAGAACAACATAAACAGGTTGTGGAGGCCGGGGTGAAACTGACAAGCAGAAAACAGAGCAGAGTCCAATGAATAAGTTTATTTGGTGATTCAGACAAGAGAGGTGTCAGCTCGCGGTCAGCATCTGCGAGAGCATGTTCAGTCGTGACTCCATCCCCAGACTGTTGGAAAGCCCAGGGCTGCTGTGAGCACATGAGAACTCTGGGATAGGAGAATTCAGCCCTAGAATTCAGCCTGAGGGCTCCATCAGTTTGGACCAACATGGCGCCATATGACCAGAGACAGGGCAGCCCGAGACTTCCTCCTGGCCCTTTACCACTCCCCCTCACTGCTCCTCCTGAGCCCTCTCTCCTCCCTGTGCAGGTGAATGAACTGCAGAACTTGACCAGCGCAGAAGTCATTGTGCCTCGAGACCAAACGCCAGATGAAAATCAGGAAGTGATCGTCAGAATTATCGGGCATTTCTTTGCTAGCCAGGTACCTGTGCTGGTCCCGCTCTCTCCTGCCCTTGGCTCTTGAGCTCTAGATGGCCCACTCAGTGGCCTCAGGACCTACACTCTTGCCCCATCCTCCAGTCTCCCACACACAGGTGGACTTGGGGAGCTGTTGCACCCCTTCTCACCCATGCCCTCCCCCAGGCACGCTGGAGGAGTCTGGGCAAGTGTAGAACTTGGGAGTCAGCCCCAGCACATTTCAAGCCTCTGACAGCTCAAGTGCAAGGTCTCTGCTCCCCTCCCCTCCTACTCAGATCTCAGGCAATGTCTTCTCTGCTGGGATCCCCCTACCAGGCGAGGGTCCCGGGGGCTCTCCAGCCAGGCGCTCAGAGCCCCTTTTGGAGCCAGGTTCCCTGTGACAGCCGAGTGCGTGTCACAGGAGCACTTCCTCTCCATGTCATGGGACACAGGGCCTCCACAGGGCCGCTCCTCTTTCCTTCGCAAGGGCCAGCGACTTGGCATTAGACGGCCAGTTATTTTAGATACTTTTGTTAACTGCTCTGGGGATAGAAAAAGAACAGTGCTGGCTCTTGCCCTGAACCAATGACAGCAGGCTGAGCTCACATCCAAGGTTTGCCCCGGCTGCCAACTTGCTCTCCCATGCCAGGCCCATGCCAGGAGACCTGAGCTTGGGGAAGGGGCCTGCCCTTTGAGAAAGGCCATTAGAGCCCGGCTACCCACCTCTGCTGCCCTCACACCACAGCTCCTCCAGCACCCTGGGAAAGGGTCTGAGCCCCCGGGGTCCTGCAGTGCAGCCTGCAGGGCACTCCCTGCAGCGGGGCACTAGGCAGTGAGGGCTCAGTCTCGGCTTCATGTGTTTTCTCTAGTGTCTGGCCGTTTTCCACTTCCTCCCATCAGCAGTCCCACTAATGTTCTTCCTGGGACCCTAGAAAGGTGGGTGGGGCCAACTGGAAGCTAAAGTGTGAGTCGTTGGAAGGAGCACACCGATCTCAGCCGGTCCCCCATGACAACTGGTTCCCTGGTTTTGCTTCCTGTCCTGTGTCCAGCTTAACTGGAAGGTCCTGAGGGTGGGGGTGCGGGCTAACTCTGCCCCTGTACTTCCCGGCAGGAAAGGTCCCCACCTGCCTCAGATGATGCTTTCCTGGGCTTCCCACCACCCAAGCCCATCCCCCATTGCTGTTCCTCAGAGCTGGATTCCTCTCTCCCCTGCCCCTCCTTTCCCTTGCTGCAGACTGCACAGCGCAAGATCAGGGAAATTGTACAGCTGGTGAAGCAGCAGGAGCAGAAATACCCTCAGGGAGTCGCCTCACAGCGCAGCAAGTGAGGCTCCCCCAGGCACAGCAAAACAACGGATGAATGTAGCCCTCCAACACCTGACAGAATGAGACCAAACACAGCCAGCCAGATCGGGAGCAAACCAAAGACCATCCTGAGGAATGAGAAGTCTGCTGAGGCGCCAGGGACTCGGCAGAGGCCCTGAGGATCCTAGGGGCCAGGGGGGAGGCAGGAGACCTGAGGCTCCAGCGCCTGCCTCCCGCCTCCCCCCAGGCCTCTGCAGGCTTCCCAGCCATCCACTTCACCATCCACTCGGATCTCTCCTAACTCCCAGCACGCTATCCCTTTTAGTTGAACTAACATAGGTGAACATGTTAAAAGCAAAGCAAAATTCATGCCCTTTTCTTTTTGTGGAAAGTTGTCTCTGTACATGTGTGTACATATTAGAAGGGGAAAGATGTTAAGATATGTGGCCTGTGGGTGACACAGGGTGCCTGCAGCATTAATATATTTTAGAAATAATATATCAAATAACTCAGCTAACTCCAATTTTTAATCAATTATTAATTTTTCTTTTTAAAAGAGAAAGCAGGCTTTTCTAGACTTTAAAGAATAAAGTCACTTTTGGGGAGGTCTAATGATTTAGTAAGGAACTTCAAAGCCACCCACACAAAATTCACCCAAGGGGAAATCTTGTCAAAAGGACACTCACAGCAGTTCTGGATCACCTGTGTATGTCAACAGAAGGGATACCGTCTTTCTGAAGAGGAAGTTCTCTCTTCAGCCCTCTCTAGCTCACATACCCATTTCTCTTTGCTTCACAGGTTTTCAACTGGTTTTTGCATACTACTTTGTAATTCTCTGTCTCTCTCTGTTTATCTGTCCCCTATTTTTCCTCCCTCCCTCCTCTTCTCCATGCCCATTCTTTTAATTCCCTCATCCTCCTCTCAGTTCTCCCATCTCTCCACATCCCCCCAGGCAAAGCAGTGCTCTGAGTATCACATCACACAAAAGGAACAAAAGCGAAACACACAAACCAGCCTCAACTTACACTTGGTTACTCAAAAGAACAAGAGTCAATGGTACTTGTCCTAGCATTTTGGAAGAGGAAAACAGGAACCCATCCGACCAACCAACCAAACAAAGAGAAATTCCACAAAGAAAGAATGTATTTTGTCCTTTTCTATTTTGATGTATAAGCCATCCATATACAGCGAAATGATTTCTTTCTTTAAAAAAAAATGTGGAGGAAGATAGCAATTTACGAGGTTGTTGGCCCAGGGCTTTCAATTTACAGATTTTTTTAACGAGAAAAACACACAAAAAAAGCTACCTCAGGTGTTTTTTACCTCAGCACCTTGCTCTTGTGTTTCCCTTAGAGATTTTGTAAAACTGATAGTTGGAGCATTTTTTTATTTTTTTAATAAAAATGAGTTGGAAAAAAAATAAGACATCCACTGCCAGCCTGGAGAAGGCAGACAGCCCAAGTGTGCCCGGCTACTCTGAGTCGTCTTCCGCTAGCCAAGAACCTGTGTGGCCTTCTTTTGGACAGACCTTGAAAATGTTTACTAAAAAATAAAAGATGAGAAAGAAAAACAGAGAGAGAAAATATTGGAGATGTCCTGAATTTCGATAGGGTACGCGCCATTAGGACTTTTTGCGCTAAAGGATGAACATGTACTGGTTTATGTGAAGAAGCCATTTTACCACCAGACTGCAATGCCAGTTTCCTCTACTGCAAACAGTGTTCTGTGACAAAAACAAAACAAAACAAAAAAAAAGAAAAAAAAGAAATATATCCAGCTAACAAGATCCTGGTGTCTTAGTCTCTTATTTTACTAAGCATGGCCCATCCCCAGGTGTCAGCTGGGTTCCCGCTCTGAGGGGACTTCAGGCAACTGACAACACAAAGTCGGAACTGAGCAGCTACATGAGACCAGCTTCCCCAAGAAGGTGTTAGGGAAAAGTGAAAAGGGTCAGCGGTTCTCAAAGAGTGGTCCCCACACCAGCAGCATGCTGGGAACTTGTTAGAAATGCAGGTTCCTGGACCTTCTGTTAGTGTGCAACTGAGGGATAGCCAGAGACCCCAAAATGTTAAGAGGTGCACACTCTGAAAGGGTTTCAGCCTCCATGTGCACAAAGGCAGAGAAAACAAACTCTAAGTATGAAAGATCTTTAATGAGTGTGCATAGACACGAGAAGAAAGGCTATTCCCATGAAGTTTCCCAGAAAGCCTTCAAAATTACCCATCCCTTTGTGGGCAAGTGCCCAGCCAAACAGGGTTGGCCCATAGCAGGGGCACTGAGGCCCAACAGCTTGTCACAAGTCTAAGGTGCTTTCTGGTTGGGACTCATAAGAAGGGTTAGGCTGGTCCCAGAGCTGGGAGAAAAAGAGAGAAAATGCAACAAGGTAATGGCTGCCATTGCCTCTACCAAGGACTACAAGCAGCCTCCCTATGTGTCTGTCACCCACATTTCTCTTCCAAGTGTCTCTACAAGACATGTCCCTCCAAATACCTCTCCTCGTAGTACCAAGGTGCAAGTCGTCCCCGCCTGCCAACCTTGTTATATAGGCTCACCTGGCTGCTCAGCTCGGCCCCTGGCACCCAGTAGCCTCCCCCCCCCCCCCGCCAGGAAGACCAGTTCGTGGCACACTGGGGCTGGTACTTCAAGGCTGCTGCGTGTAAGTGGCAGTGGGCCCAGCAGTCTGTTTCTGCAAGCCCTCAAGGTAGTTCCTGTGCTAAAGCTTGAGAATCACGAAACTAGAGGGATGAACTGATTGCCTGACAAGGCAAGTCAGGTAAGCCCCCTACCATTAAAGAAATGCTTTTGAGGGAGTTGATTTTTAAGATACTATGATGATTTAAGGGAAGAAATACTTCACCCCTACCTCCCCAGAAATTCAATTATAAGTATTTCAGGTGCTTAGAGGAGGGTGGGGCTAGCCTTGGATTGGGATGGGGTTAGGGGTGGGGTGGGCCTGTAATTGGCTGTCCCGCCAATGTGCTGTGAAAAGTTGGACAAAAATGGTGATGCTTCACTTGTAAGCCTATGTTATTAGACCCAGGGGTCTACAGGAAATAGCCACTGAAGTCTAAGCAGTTTTAGAAATGAAGAGATGATACTTGACTTCCAGAGGTGGTCAGTTAGGCTTTTGGGGGTGACTGTTCATATAGCACAGCAAGAGCAGATGGTAGAAACTGATGGGATTCTAAAGTACCACACCCCACTTGTAACAAACTCTGTGCGCTCTTCACTGATGTCTTAACCCACTCCTGACTTTCCCATTTCAAATTTCTGTCATACTGGTTTACTTTTGAAGTTTTGTGGTGTGCAGATGGCAGCTGCTCCTCTCACCGCTATGGCCGGTGCGAATCTGTCAGGAACAGATGAGCCCTTCATGTGGTCATTAGAAATCCTGCACCCATGGCTGCAGCTTTCCCTCCCCACCCCCCACCAATTAGGACTCCAGCCCACTGCCCGCTTACAGGGAGAACCGACATTGGCTGACAACACAAGAGGGTTGCGGCGTTCCTGAGCGCCAGGGTGATTACTGAAAGCGGTTTAGGATTGAGGGGTCCATGTCAAAGGAACAGAGAAGCAACTCATCTTTCAAGAAAGGGCTTTCATGGGGCCTCCCTGTTGGTGCAGTGGGTTAAGTCTCAGCACTATGAAGCTGTCCGCAGCCACTGCAGCAGAGTTTGATCCCCGATACCCTGCCAGGGAGCTTCCCACATGGTGCAGCAGACCTCTCCTGCCTCACCTGCTGCTCCCCTCAGCAGTGTATTTCGGTCAATCTGCTTATTCTGCTCCCCACTGTCTCTGGTGAATCCTCTTACCACCCTCCCCGCCTCTGGCCTGTACCCCAGCTCTTGTATGCATAAATAAATAAATAAATAAATAATTTTTTTTAAAAAAAAGAAAGGGCTGGGCCTCCCCGGTGGCGCAGTGGTTGAGCGCTGCGCTGTGGAGCTGTCGGCAGCGGCGACGCGGGTTCGGTGCCCGGCCGGGGAGAGTCCCACATGGTGGGGCAGACCTCTCCTGCCTCGCCCACTGCTCCCCTCAGCAGTGTACTTCTGATCTGCCTGTTCTGCTCCCCACTCTGTCTCTGGTGGGCCCTCTCGCCGCCCCACGCCTCTGGCCTGTACCCCAGCTGGTATGTAAAAAAAAAAAAAAAAAAAAAGGGCTTTCAATACAGACCCAGGGGCTTTGCAGTGACCGTCAGGAGAAAGAAGAGTAAGGGTTGGAGAGAAGAGACACAGGATCCTTCAAAACTCTACTCTAGGCTTCACCATTCCTTTACCTGAATATGCCTTTTACCTCTCCTGTCCATTTCTAAATGTTTGCCACTGGACAGATGAAAGACAGGGAAAAAGTGCCACGATGATGCCTGACTTGGCCTGCGGAGCACCCAGAGGCTGTGCTAGCATGGGTGCGTGTTCAACTCAGGCTTGTCTCAAAATCGGTAGAGTTAACCCTTTGCACTCGAGGCTTTTTTCGCGTGGGCGAACCAGCCACTCGAGACGATTTCAGCTATATTAGGGAAGCGTTTTACAAGTACTTTGAAATCATGTTACATTCAAACAAACATATACAAATAATAAAATTTCACCAATTTATTTATTTTTACATTGAATACAACAAAATCTGTTAAATACTACACTCTGTAATTAGTTTTTGTGTGATATTTAGTCATACAATCCCCAAGATGCTGCCTCAGTTTGTCAGGACACGTATCACAATGCTAAACTGAGATTAACTAATCTAAGCTAAGAATTGGCTAAGGATGCAGTCCGAGCCTGGTCCATGAAAGTAATTGCGATAAGAATATCTTATCACACATCGGAAATAAACATACTGACTTCCAAACCGCTCGGGAGCCCTAGCTGCGCCACTTGAGTGGACACATTAAACCGCCGGGGGCCATAGCAGCGCCGCTCTAGTGGACGCATTAAGCCACGGGGCGCCGGAGCGGCACCGCTCGAGTGCAAAGGGTTAACACAGTTGTTAACACAGGATTGCTTCATTTACCCAGTCTTCCGGGGGTGCAAAAATAAGACTGGATCAAACCAAGGGGAGGCCACATGCAGAGGCAGAAAATAGGAGCAAGACCTGCTGGCCTGTCCTAAGCAAAGATGTCGTCCTCACAGAAAGGAGAGTCTTGGCACTTGGGCAAGCCTCTTTTGAGCTTCCCAAGGGAGCCTGAGCATGAGGCCGTCCCTTCACAGGATGAAATCTTAGCCCAGCTCACTGTAAACAAGAACAGCTGCAGACATGTGCACTGGCCTCTACCGAATTGTTACACCACAAGGGCTCAGACCTTCACACGCTTTGTATTAATATTGTCTGCTATAAATCCCAGACTTTTCCTGTCTTGACAAGAACATCACACCCCAGAAAGTCCAGATTGCCCAGGACTTCAAGCAAAATAAGTGGGCAGAATGGAGACTCAACACAAGAAAGGTTTTATTCATTAGCTTATATTATCGATACTTACAAGCTTATTCATTAGATTATATTCAGCACCTTGTCATTCCCTTGAAAATCTATCACCCGTGGTGGTTTTCAATGTGCTGAAGTCTCCCTGGACTGGGGATAAGGCCTGAACATCCCTTCTGTCCTGGTTGACTCCAATTCTGCCTCAAGACATTTTTGTTTCTTTAACATGGAGCTCTGGAAAGGATCATATAGGTTGTGGCAGACTAGAAGCGGATTTCAGCATAGATAAAGGACTTAACACACATGAGAAAAAGGAAAAGTGATGGTACAGTTAGACTTTTGGAGGTGTTTCCTCTAGTGAACCAAAGGAAAGGATCAGCCGTAGAAAGAAGACATCTTGAAAGGGGCGGTGGGTAAGGGAGAGAAAGCCGGGGGGTGGGGTGGGGGGGTGCTCTTTCGGTTGAGAATCCGCATCACTTAGGATCTGAATGACTCAGTCACTGAGTAGACAGAGATGGCTGAGGATTTAAGGAGTCTGAAAACATTTGATCCAGACTTACCCCTGCACCCCTGGAGGACTGGGTAAATGAGTTACCCTGTGTTAACAACTGTGAAAGGAGCTCACAACGTTACTGATTTTGAGACAAGCCTGAATTGAACATACATCCAAATCCCTCATTATCTTAAAGCCTAATGGAGCTGTCTTTGGCCTGCTACCACTAGCAATGCTGCTCACAGATTCCTGATATTTGCTGTCAGTTGCTGCTTTTATTTCATCTCTACATTTGTTAAGATGCTGATGAGTTAAGACAACCCATATAGAGGTTAATTATCTATTTTAGCTCACACCCACTACATAGTTACTATCTTTCTGGAAGCCATAATGAGTGTTCTTAATAGCTCTTACTCTTGCAAAAACAGCTGGCATGAGAAAATGTTACAGAACAAAACTGTATTCTAACTTGACCTCAATACTCCCTGTAAAAGCAGTGATTTGATCATGTATCCACAGCACTTGGTTTTTTTCCCACAAGTGATTTTTGGGGCACTGCTTCCAGTCTCCCAGATGTGACTGACAAGCAGTGAAGAATTTATCATTTGTCTCCAATAATGTCTAATGATCAAGGCAAACTGAATGAAAAACTAAACCTAGCCTGATCCTTATCTCAGTTATCTCTGTAATTTCAACAGCTTCCAATATGATTCACTTCTAGAATGTCCAGATTTTCCCATAGATATTAAATGACCAGACACCTCCAGCGATTCCTGTAATGGACTGTCCAGTCCCCCTCCCTGAAGTCAGTAAAGCCTGCCCTCAACTCTGGGGGCTCAGAACAGCAGTCGTGGGAAAGAATCTTCAATGCCATCGGTCCTCTTAATGCCCTCTGAAATCTCTCCAACCACCACACCATCCGGCAAGGGCAAACGTGGCTCTAAGGTAGCAGTGTCTTCACCGGCCCAGTCTCCTAGTTCTTCTTCCCACTGCTGTGAATGCTCTCCTGACAGCTACCCACAGGGTCTGCTAAGCCTTATGTGGGACAGCTAATGTTTGAAGAGCGCCCTCTTGTCCTCCAATTATCCCTCTTCCCTGGAACTTGCTTGATCTCCACTTTTCAAAATCATGCTGTGAAGGGACACAGCCATGAGAGCACCTGCACCAAACACCTTCAGAAGTCTCTGTGACTAGTGGTGGGCATGGGAAGCTTTGCTGGAGGGCAGAGTTGCCTGTACCAGGCCTCTCTTTGCTCTACCATGTCTCCCTTCTCATCAGGAACATTTTCTCCCTGCCTGCCTGGCCTGGCCCTATCACCTGTTCACATCACAGTCTCTCAGAGGCCTGTCTCCCCACCTGTGAAATAGAAGTTTGAACAGTCAAAGTCTTTGATTGAAGGATAAGAGAACTCCAAGTCAAAAATGGCTCCTGGTTAGCAAACTTCAGATGGTCCTTCTTATTGAATTTCTCATTGAAGATTAAAATAGATGGAAAAGCAGACTTAAAAAATTAAACAACAAAAAGCAAGGGAAATTGACAGTGATTATAAGCTATACAGAATGGAATGGGAAGCTCGGTGAATGGCAGGTTCTAGTTTCATGATAATCTGGGATAAATTCCTTTTCTCAAAATCTTTAATTATATCTTCTGCTGTAGAAGGTAATATTCACAAACCTTCCCTTCCCTATGAAGATCTGGGGTGTAGGCCAGATTGCGGGGCAGGTAAGAAGACTCACCAGAGACAGAGTGGGGAGCAGAACAGGCAGATCTACTGAAATACACTGCTGAGGGGGCAGCATGTGAGACAGGAGAGGTCTGCTGCCATGTGCGGGTCAGCTCCCTGGCCAGGGACTGACCTCAGACCAGTGATGGTAGGGCTGAGACTTACCCCTAGGCCACCGGAGAGGCCCTGTACATTAACTTTTAACTCAAATTTTAATCTTAAGAATTTCTCCTAAGAGAATAACCTAAACATTATGCAAGATGCCATGTGCAAAAATAGCTAAAGAAACTATGATAGCCATATACTGGAACAATCAGCATGAAAATATGTTCAGGTTAAATTTGTGGAAAGGGTGTTATAGAACCATGTAGGGTGACATTTGCCACATGCCCAGGCACGCACAACACTTATTCACGCACACCTGGAGGGGCATTAGAGCAAGGGCAGGAATAGATGCCAAAATGGCAATCTTGAATTATTAACTCTGGGTGGTAAGTTGGCAGAATTTGTATTCTTTATCTTTTATCAATATTTATTTTTCTACTATGAACATCACTGATATAAGAAAAGAATGTAAGTGGGATTCAGACTTTCCGATCACCATGTACCCTTAGAGGCAGTGTTTGTGTTGGGGGTTGACTTCCCCAGTGTTTCGAAGCACATGCTCCAAGAACTCTGTTGCTCATTCCAGTGCTTTCGAAGTGTATTCCACAAAACAGCTCCACAACTATTGCACAATGTCCAAGTTTTCAGATATGCTAGGTTAAGATGTTACTTTCCTACAATGTTTGTCTTGCATCCCCAGGAGGAAAAGACATACGACAGACACATTACTAAGCCATGGAGCCCTTTGACATCCTACACAAAAGTAGCAGGGCTTCTATTTAACATCTTTTAGGACATTCCAGTGTAAAAACTAAAAAACAAAGACTGTTTACACGACCTATTTCCAATAATAAGCACACGTTTTTGTCCTGTTTCCCTAGCTTGAGACTGGTTCATCTCAAAACAGCCCAACATTTATCATATTTTTATATTCTCAAGATTTAGATTCCTAAATCTCAATGTATATCTTGTCAGACATTTATAGCAGTGTTTTTCAAACGAATTTCAATTAGTGGATTAGAAATCAGCTTGGTGGTCAATTTTTTTAATATAAAATTATTACAGTATAGTAAAAGCGTGTTTTTGTGAAAATTTTGTCTGTATATAATCACATATTTTTATATATATATGTGCGTGTGTGCACTGTTCACAATATACAATATATTTTACTAAGAGTTGCAATAAAAAAGAAAGTCACTGAATTAAAGAGATGAATTTATTGGTAAGTAGATAAAATCAACATCTATTTCAATACACCCAAACCCTCTCTGCATATATATATAGATAAATTAAAAGAAAAAAAATTAAAGCAATACAGCCAGCTAGATCCCCAACTTACAAACAAGTACGAAAAGTTTGTTGGAATAGAGTGCTTTGAGTTTTTCTCTAAGAAACCATTATAAAGAGATTAGGTCCTTAACTGGTTCACAAAAGCCAATTTAGCTTAAATATAGTATTGAGGTTATAACAAACTTGAATTTCTCTAACTTGTTTTTGTCGGAGGTTCCAATTATCTCCAAGGACATTCACCTTGTACCCCCACACCTTGGTCCCAGCACCAAGCAACTCTTCACAGTGCAGCAAACACCCCCCATTCACCACGGCATTCCCCAAATTGTGCTTAGGATTTCAGAGGAAGAAAAGATCAGAAGCTCTAAAAACCTGAGGTAACTGAGGTAGAATGTGGGGCTCTCCAGAACATCTTCCACATGCCCCAAGTTTGCTTTCCTCCTACCCACATCCCAGCTCAAACATGAGAAAGACACTTGCTCACCAACAATTTTTTTTTCATCTTTATCACTTTAGGAGGTATTATCTACTGAAAAAAGAACGGTTCAGTGTACCATTTTTCAGACCCCCAAGTTAATGCGATAAAAGAAAAAATAATTTTGTATCTGCATGTCTGTGTATGTGTGTGTACATGTGTTTCACTGGCTTTAATGTTGGTAATTTGCTACTGATAAAAACAGCTCTTGATTTTATCACCTGACAGCTTTTCTCATAAACGCTTTAAATACTCTGAACAAGTTTCTCTGCGCCGAGAGAGACATCATCAGTGCCTAGAGAAGCATGATCCGTGGTATCTCATATTAAATCAGGAACTCAGGGGAAAGTAGAATGCCAGCAACTCAACTCTGCTCTTACCAACGTCACCATGTCCTGTGAGGTTATGAAGAGCCTGAGGGGCACCTTCACAGAAAGCTCAGTTGAAGCTCCTCGAACATTTGTGACATGATACAAATATATGACCCCATTCAGTTGGGCAGAATACAAACTGGCATTCTTAACAGGATTCCCAGCACATGAAACAAATCTTAACCAAGGCACTAAATTCTCAGGTGAGGCCCAGTGTCAAGCGGGAAGAGGCTCTCTCAGTATACTCTGGCCTTTCTGGGCTTGCCAGCTGCCAGATCCGGATGCCCGGGCGCAGCTCCACCCTGGCGGGAACGGGCTGCAGGCAGGGCTCTCTGTGCAGGTGGCACTCAAGGTCTCGGCATAACCAGCTTGCTCCAATCATCGCCACAGCCCTTGTGCTATCAAGTCATCCCAGCAGTTTCGATCCACACCACACGCCCAGGTCCTGTGAAAACTCTGACAGAGAAAACTGGCCACAATGGGATGCCCCTTCAACTAGCCTTCCGGGCCCTCACAGAGCAGAGAGGTTGAGTTACAGCGAACACTTGCCACTTGTTCTGAGTTTACCTCTTGCTTTTGTGGACCAGGACAAGTTTGAGAGGTTTAAGTAAGGAAGAGGGTTATAAATCATTTCAGCATATACTTTCAGGTTCTGCCAGACAACCTTTTATTACATTGGAAAAGCAACACTAGGCACTAGATCTTGCAAAATATTTTCTGACCAACTCTAAACTTTCTGAAATTAAAAATACATAGCCACATCTGTAAGGTTTTTAATGAACAAAAAAGTTAAATACAAACTTTCTTATGCAAAATAGATTGTATAACTGGCAACCTCAAAGCCAAGTACTAAATTTTCTTCAAATTTCAGTGGGGGTGAAATGGGAAGGATGGAAATCCTAATGAGTATAAAACTTAATTTTGGCTTTATATATAGAAAAAAAAACCTTTGAGGAAAAATAGCTTTAAATTGAATAGTATCTTTTGAAAGAAACATCTCAGGCCAGTCTTTAAAATTCTGCAACTTACACTCAACCAGATCTGGGATGTAAATGAAGATTTAGGGTTTATGGGTTACTTCAAATCCAGTTTCAAGAGTAGCCAAGTCACCTCATTTCCAGAAAGGGAAGTCTCTTTAGGATGACCAGAATACTCTTTTGAAGAGCTTGGGTAGTCAGAGTTCCTGGGCCACAGTTTCACTTTTCCATGACATGGTGCAAAGCGCTGGGGTCAGACTTCCTGGCAGAGAAGAGTCCTACACCTGCCACCGCCGCCTCGCCTACATCTTCAAGCCTCCAAAGAAATAAGAGCCTCCAGCTACAGGTTGGCAGTTACTGCTCCAGCATCAGAGAAGTTAATTAACACTTCCTTCCTCCCCCAACTGATTTCCCTTTTTATCTTCAGCAGGGAGTGGTGCTTGATTAACATTCTTGTCAGAAATAAATAGTTCAAACAAGTCATTCAGAGCTAATTATAAAAGAGCAGCAGAGAATAGCCACTGCCCATTATGTTTGCAAATGAGTGAGCATTGAATGAATACACGTGAACAAACACACAGAAAAAACAATCACAGAATAAATCCTGCAATTCCCACATTCATAGGGAAAAAAAAATATTAAAAAAAAAATATTAGAGTTTGTTCTTGTGTGGGTTGAACAGTCCAAGGCTCTGAGCAGGCACAGCCTTACAAACAGGGTTGCAAGCAGCCTTCCCGCACATCAAGCGCAGTGAGAGGCCTTCATGCACTCGACAGCTCAGTACCTGTGAGAGAACAGAGGTGATGCAGGGACTTCGGAACCCACAATGCATGAGGTATATGGAAATGTCTGTTCATGAAAGAACCGCCAGCAGCGAGAGGGACCAGGAGGGGCATTCTCACAGCAACTGCTGGTGGAGGATTTCCCACACCATCTTCTTCCGGAAGAGAGGCATCTGGTGCTGCAAAGAATCCAAAGACGTCACATACGTTACATATCTCAGGCAGAGCTTCATGGCCTTTGCATATAATCGTGGAAATAAAGTAGGATGTCCATGTCTTCATGAGATGACTTTTTAAATCACGGTACGTATGTATAATGTCATAGAAAAGGTTTCTGTTTTTTACTAATACGCATCATAAATATTTTTATATGGTAAGGGAAATCAAAGTAGGCTGCAGAATTATAAAATAGGGTGCAACAACTTCATTACAAAATATGTACCAAAAATGGAAATATCAAGGGGCAGCAGGTAACTTTTCTCTACATATGTATTTTCAAAGCATTCTAAAATGAATATATTCTGCTTTTTTATGAGAAAAACATGAATTTGATTTAAATAAAAGAAATCCATTATTTCTGTTTTGCCAAATGTTGTACATTGCCAATTATGCTCAAATAGCAACTTCTCTCCTTCAAATCTCACTGTTGGAACAGCCTAAGAATGCTGACTTTGCACTTCAGGGCTCTGGGGCCCCAGCTTGCCAAGAAGGGCCGGACTCCTAATATCAGGCACCACCCAAGCTGGAGGGGACAAAGTATACCCAGTGCCATGGTCTGAACTCTGCCCCTGATATCCTGAGCAAAGAGGATGCTGGGAAGGGGGTGGAGTAAGTGGCCACTTTGTGAGGGTTTATTGTAAGAAGTGGGACCTGGTTGCTGATGTGAAAGGAAGGCAGCCACCCTCTGGCCACATGGCTGTGGGCCTTCATACTGCACACCCACGCTATGGGGGGCAGGAGAGAACAGCCCCCAGAATCTCAGCAGCAGCAGGCCCGGTCCCACTCTGCTAGCTCCTGCAGCTGCAACTCCACTTAGAACCATCTGCTGCTAATTGGAACTTCTCCCCTCCCTTTCCCCTGCCAGTTCTCCCTCTTCCTTTACCCCATTGGTTAAAATAAATCATTTTTTCCTCTTTTGCTGCACCAAAGGCCCTTTTCTTTGCATTTGTGGTGGTGGATGGCTGGAACCAGTGTGAGAGGTGCTAACCTAGTGACAGTTTTTAGTCCCTTTGACTAGTAACATCATGTCATTAGGTTCAGAGAACAAATAATTCCTTATTATCAGAATGAGATGCTTTGCTTAATATAACTATAGCTATACTGTAACTGACACTCACTTCATTGGCCAGTTTCCCCTGTAACTTAACTAGTCCTCTTTTTGATGAAATCACTGCACACCCTTGAGGTACTCCTGGTGTTTCATTAATAAACAGTTAGATAAACCAATTTACTATAAACTAGTGATTTTCCTACATGGAGGGGTCCAAAGTCTTAACACATGGATTTATAAGTGACTCTAAAGAGTTCAAAATATAGTAAGCACTGCACATTTATTCTTAGTAAAACTGCTGAACTTAACCAGAAGTAAGTATTTTTCAGACGCAGCTGCATTAATTCAGCCCTAGATACCTCATGTTGTTCAAAAGTACTACTACTCATTAAGTACAGTTAGGTAGACAACATCTATTAAAATGAGGTCTGTTAAGGGAAAAATGTTTTAAAGGGTACTATTCTCAGGCCTCCCTGGTGGCACTAGGGGTTAAATCTCAGCCTATGAAGCTATAGCACGCGTTCGATCCCCAGCCAGGGAGATTCCCACACAGCACAGCAGACCTCTCCTGTCTCGCCCACTGCTCTCCTCAGCAGTGTATTTCAGTTAGTCCACCTGTCCTGTTCCCCACTGTCTTTGGTGAATCCTCTCACCACCAACCCCACACCTCTGGCCCCAGCTCTTGTATGCATAAATAAATAAATCTTTAAAAAAAAAGGGGGGGGGTGCTGTTCTCAGTTGTAAAATTGTTGAACATTCACTATTAGAAACAAATTCTCAAGAGTTGCTAACATACTTGAATTTCCATTCAAGTGCAGAGCTGTGGAGAACCAAAAATAACCAGAACAGAAAGGAAAAGCAGTATTCATAGTCACATCTTAGACTTTAAATGTAAGTTCTCACCTGATTTCCTCTCACGGTTGCATATTCTGACATGAGTGCACCTTTGGCTAAACAAATCAGTAACACTCAGGCACCAGTGAATGCTGGAGTTCAGAGATACAGAAATTGTCCCACTGGTCACCAAAAACTAAGGAAAAACCTAAGAGCAGATACAGTGACCAGAATAAGACTCTGGCCAAGACTTAAAGCAATAGCAGCAGGAGCACAAATACCATTATTAAGAGCTTAATGTATGCCAGGCCCTGCTAACATGCTCTAAGTTTTTCTTGTTTAGTAGCCAGTAAAAGGATGAGGTGGGGTCTTCACTCACCTGAGTAAATGTGATGGGTTTGTCCCTAGAGATATAATCTGCATATTTACAAGTAAACATTCCACAATCACTGCCATTCAACTGTTGAGGAATCTCCTAAAATTACAAAAAGAGGGAGGGAAGGATAAAACTTCATCAAATACAAATTCCTCTGACTGTAGATAAACAACATTATAAAGATAAAAGTTAAGGGCCTTCCTGGTGGCCTAGGGGTTAAGTCTCAGCACTATCACAGCTATGACCTGAGTTCCATCCCCTGCCATGGAGCTAACCCACATATGACACAAGCAGACCTCTCACCCTCTGCTCCCCTCAGCAATGTATTTCAGTAGATCTGCCTGTTCTGCTCCCCTCTCTGTCTCTGGTGAATCCTCTTATCCCCCACACCTCTGGCCTACATCCCAGTTCTATGCAATAAATTAATTTTAAAAAAATGATAAAAGTTAAGTGTGGTATTATATAAACACACACATAGACACACAAATACAATGAGTCTTTATGTGGTATAAAAATCCAGATGCTGTATGTGACATCATAGAAAATGTTTTTCAGGAGGAAAGAGAAAATTAAAGAGTTCCATCTTCTCAGCTCAAAGAAGTCCAATTGAAAGAAGTTTTAGTACCGGTGTTAGAAAGAAACAGACCCAAAACGGAAACATTTGCAACAGGCCCCACCAAGATTTAATATCTAACCTAAGTGAATTTTCAGCGTCTCCCCAAAGTTAAATTTAAACCAATTAATCTGGAGTTCCCAGGTCAGCATCAGGTGACATAATGTACAGAAGACCTCCTGACTTTCCCCTGGAAGCAGGGGAAGGCAGCTTAGCCTGAAATAATCTTTATTTTCTTTTGCTAATAACTTTGTTCCACCTTCTTTCTGACTATAAAACTCCATTTTACACAATCCACTGCAAAGCCTTTCTACTTGCTAGATGGGATGCTTCTCTATTTCATGGACTGGAATAAAGCCAATTTATTCAGATGAATTTTGTCTTTTTTTACTTTAACACCAGGAACAGGAATTATTTCAGAAACAATTACAAATTTTGAAAAGGGCTAAAGTGGCTCTATTAGAAATATGTTTGCAATATAACTAATTTCCTTCAATATTGTTGAGTTTAGGGGTCTCCCTGGTGGCGTAACGGGTTAAGCTCAGTACTATTTATAGCAGCATGAGTTTGAGACCCAGCAAGGGATTCCCACATGGTGGGGCAGACCTCTCCTGCCTCACCTGCTGCTCCCCTCAGCAGTGTACTTCTGTTGATCTTCCTGTTCTGTTCCCCACTCTATCTCTGGTGAATTCTCTCACCATCCACCCCTCCCACACCGCTGGCCTATACCCCAGTTCTTGTATGCATAAATAAATAAATTTAAAAAAAAATATATTGCAGTTTAACTTCTCTTCCCTTGTCAGAAAAGCAAGTCTACAGCAGGAAGGGGACTACAGTCAGAAAATATTATGTACAAGAATATAGCTAGAGAGAGAGACCTACAGAAAGAGGGGGAGAGAACATATTTTTTTTTAAAGATTTATTTTTTATTTATACATACAAGTTGGGGTACAGGCCAGAAGCGTGGGGCGGCGAGAGGGTTCACCAGAGACAGAGCAGTGAGCAGAATAGGCAGATCAGAAATACACTGCTGAGGGGAGCAGCGGGCGAGGCAGGAGAGGTCTGCCGTGCCATGCGGGATTCTCCCCGGCTGGGCATCGAACTTGTGTTGCCGCTGCCAACGGCTCCGCAGGGCAGCGCTTAACCGCTGCGCCACCGGGGAGGCCCAGAGAACATATTTTTACAACTTACTATTATAAGTGTTTTATTAAGTCATTGTGGTTAATCTCTTACCATGCCTAATTTACAAATTAAACTTTATCATAGATACATATATAGAGAGCTATAGATATATATAGATATAGATAGATATATCTATACAGATAGATATCTATACAGATAGATAGATATATAGATATATATATACATGAAAAAATACAGTACATATAAGGTTCAATACTGTCCACGGTTTTAGGTATCCACTGGGGATCTTGCAACTTATCTCTTGTCATGAAGGGGCACAGTACTGATCTGTACCCCCACAGCTGCCAGAAGGAAAAAGAAAAAAGTCTCTTGATAGGCTTTAACCAATTAGGATCTTGCCTTGATTGCGCAGTTCTGGCTGCAGGCAATCACAGAGCTTCCTGGAAGCAGCACTAAGGACAGCAAAAGCCTAAGGCAGTGGATTCCAAACTCTTCTGGGTTAGGCTCGCAGGTTCCCCAGCATAAGATAATAAGAGTCTGATTCCACTGCTAGCAGACATATGTGAACACACTGTGAATGGTCTGCCCCACTACCTGCCCTGCTCCCCCTCCCCATCATGCAAAAGAGCAAAGCCGTCTGCATGGGCTTAAAGTCAAAACACGCTCTGTCCTGTTCCATGAAACAGCCATGTAGGAAAGCCTGTGGGTAAATCAACCTTTCATCCCCCACTAAGTAACTTAGGAAATCAATAGAGCTATGCCTAGAAATGCAAACAAGAAGCCTCTGAAAAATAATTACACTTTGGCATCAGTGAGTCAATGTTCACATTACTTCTACACGCATGCTGCTCTGTAACAAGCTATATATATTGAATGCAAACTTGCGCTTATTGGAACAGCTCTCACAAAGTAAAATTTGTTGGCATAGTGGGTTCAAATCTTCACTTTATCTAATACACTCTTTGTCTAGCTATCATTGATATTATTTCAGTTGACACACAGTAGCAGGCAATTACTCAATTTTTATTCAAAGAAATACAGAAGATTACTGTAACAAAGAAAAGGGTGTTCGAATATGCACACCAGGAGGTAGGTACTGCGTGCTTTTCTCCCCCACCCAGCATCTCTGATGGTAGAGAGAACTAGAGACTCCAATATACAAGAGAACTGATTTTCCTTAGGATCCAAAGTATGGGACCCTTAAGACAAAACAAAATTCCCAGTTAGGTTTTGAACAAGAATTTAAAATTTTCATTAGCACCAAATAAGCAGCTGACTTGAAGTTAATTGGGTTATTTTTTCCCCCTGATTTTCTAGCATCCAGTTAACATCTACAATTCAGGTGAGAGGATAAAGGCTAAGAGTCTGATTCTACTGCTAGAAAAAATATGTGAACATACTGTGAATGGTTTGCCCCCCACCGCTACTTCTTTTACTTGTTAAATGAATTTCTAAAGATTAAGAAATAGATCATTCATCAGGTGTGCACTTGAGGAGAATGCATGCCTTAATGTGAGTGAGTGTGAGGAGGAAGGAAGCCAGTCTAAATAATATGGCACTGTCAGTAAATGCAACAAAGTATTTCAAATACAGATGACCATCACTTACATGTGGCTTCATGCTGTAGTGGGTCCACTCTAGAAGATTCAGCTCAATATTTCTTTTGGTCTTACTTTCATCCTGTAAATACTGACTAAAAAAAAAAAAAAAAAAAGGATGTACCTGTAGATATTGACCATTATGATTACAAAGAACTTTTTGATGTTTTAACAGATATACCATTCTTGGGGGCCTCCCTGGTGGCACAATGGACTAAGTCTCAGCCCTATCACTACTACTGCCTGAGTTCGATCCCCGCCAGGGAGCTGACCCACATGGTGGGGTCTCACCCGCTCCTGACCTCCGTAGTTTATTTCAGTAGATTTGCCTGTTCTGCTCCTCACTCTGTCTCTGGTGAATTCCCTCACCCCCCACACTTCTGGGCTGCACCCCCAGTTCTTATATGCATAAATAAATAAACTCTTTAAAAAAGTTCTTTACTCTATCCTTACACACACAATTTAAAAACATATAAAAGTACTTCACGTTAAAACTTGCTTTTCCCCACTTAAAAATAGATAAAACCAAAACAATTGGCTGGGGCTCTCAAAAACAAAAAAATAAAAGCATGTATTACCATGAAATACAAAAAAAAAAGGCAGACTAGAAAGATATTAAGTACATGTGTGAATCCTGATGGGCTTCCTGGATTAGGAAAAAATACTATAAATGATACCTGAAGAAATCAGTACATAAACCATGCATATTTTTCTGAGTATGACAATGACAGTGTGGTTATGTATGACAATTTCTTTATTCTTATCAGATATATACAGAGGTATTAAAAGTGATTAACTTCTTTGAAATCTCCAGAAGGTGATCAAATTTACCCTAGGTATTTCAGTTCTGAACCTAACCTGTATATACGGTACACTGGTGTACTACAGCATTACATTATGTTCTTAATGGAGATAGTATCACCCTTAAGAGGATGAAAACTGGTTCTTGACAAAATTCTTAGCTACTTCCACAGTTTATAGTGCTCTAAACCTCAATCCAGCAGTCTCATTACTTAGGATTGTTTCATCTTGGTCATGGAGAAGTTAAGTTGTTCTTTGGTTGGGGGAGGAGTGGTAATGAAGTAAAGTCGAGAAAAGTTGGCCTGGGATATAAGGAAAGGGAGTGGAACTCAGATACCCACAGAAGTGAACTCTTCATACTTGGGAAAAAGAGAAAACAATATAATAAAAGTGTGATTTTTTTTTTAATATCCTGTTAAAAGCAGCATACAGGTTTGCTGTATGATTCCAATGAGAACATGTCAATGAATGTGACAAAATACATGCGTACAAGCATGTACTGTGCGATTTTATTCACATCCTAAACAGGATTTTATTCACATCCTAACAGAAGGAAATAACCACTTCATAAGCAATTTGATGTTATCTTATGATTTAAAAAAATTACTTCTCTATCTTTTATTCAAGATAAATGCCTATAAATAAAAAAGGATCTTATGAATAACAACTAGTTCAATTCTCTTTTCAGTATTGTTTACAACATAAATTTTCCATACCATTCATTTAAGAAGCTCCTTAATAAAATTATTCAGGTATATTTACTAAAATTCAAAACAGGAACCTGTATTTGCTTCCAGGGCGCAGATGTTCAAAACAGACTTGTCTCTCTGATTCGCTTCCTCACTTTAAGTTCATGTCACAACATTACACAGCCAGTAAGTGGACTGTGCTTTAATGGCAGGTTTCTAGCAATTACTATTTGAAACAGTCACCTACATATCACACACTGTAAAACTTACATCCGAGTTCTATGAAATGAACTCACTGTCAAGGAGACTATAGAGACATGAGTGGACTCAAGAATTTGGCAGAAGCAGCTCTCCTGCCCACCTGTGTCTATGCAGGTGCCTCTTTTTCTTTCTCCTTTGCCTAACCTGCCCCTTTCAGGGCCAATTTTGTTTGTTCCCCTTGTGTCTATGCAGGTGTCCTTTTCTTCCCTTTTCCTTTTTATATAATAAACCTGCAGTTTTGAGATACTAAAAAAAAAAATTTATGGAATAATATTAATAAATACTCCCCAGGCAAAGTCTGTATCAATTGAAAGAAATCTGATTCAAATCACAGAATTCTACTAAAATATATTTACACCTGTTAACACATGACAAAGGTGTTTACGCTGATGCTACTAAACAAAAATTCTCAGTATCAGATATTAGGCTACCTTTTAGACAAAATGATGGATTCAAATTCAGTCCTAAGTGACTAGAAAGAGCCTTCACTATATGATTCTGCCACCACCAGTGCCTTCTAGAGTTAGACATGGAATGATCACCTAACAAGGCCATGTGAGGTAACAATGAAATTTTTCAACCTTTACTTACAGGAGAAGTTCACAGATCCTGTGGCCCTTTTGTCCCATAGAATCCAGATATTTAAGACACTTTTTTCTTAGGTCTATCACCTATAATAGAAAAATATAACACCTAGAATACATCTTAATCATAACAGTAATAAGAATTTTATTTCTAAAAAGAAAAGCATCTTTTAAATAATCAATACATGTACCAATATGAATGAAATTCTAAGACACATATTTTACACACCATCACAGATACGAGCTTTGTTTCTATAAAATTATATATTTCTATTCTGAAAGGCCTACAAACTTATTTACCAAAACATTAGTCATCCTCAGAATGACGAGACCTTTTTTTTGCTTTTTTTCTTTATACATATACTTTTACAATAAAGCTATACTATCTAGCAAACAAAACTAAGTAACCTATACATACTAAAACTTTCCTAGAGCTGTAAGTAGAAGCTCCTCAGCTAAAGGAAGTATCTTTCAGCTTTCTTAGTTTTTCAATTTAAGAACCAAGAAGGGACTTAGCAGAGTGTACCTTTAGCATATACTAGACTGCACATGGGACAAACACTAGACAATAAAGCATAGCTTTCATTATTTAATAAAATGGTCACTATCCAAATTTCAACAATTAGCCCTCTCAACTCACCACCAGGCTCCAGTGTACCTTCCGATGAATAGGCACCAGAATTAGTTCCTGTTCAAAGAGATTGACCCCTTTGGTCCATCTTTTCACTGCTTGGTAACCCCCAGACTTTAATTTAGGATAGAAGAAAGTACTGAATGCATGAAGTGCTGGAAAGCCTTGTTTTTTATTTCTTTCCACTAGAAGATTCATGTAAAAATTAATGACCTGTAATAACAAGACAATATATGTCAGAACTTAGCAAGCAAGTATATAATCAAAACTAAATTTCTACCTACTTGAATTAGGATGACTTAAAGGTAAGCATCTTATTTAGGGAAGTAAGGTACTAAAGAGGATGAAATAACTCTTCATGGCAGAAGATGGAAAATAAAAATTGATCAGTACAAAATGGGAGGGATTAAGAAGGAATTAAATTGTACTTCTGAGGTATCTATGTAGGAAAGCCAAGAGAAGGGACTCAAAAAGATCTTCAACAATGAAAAGGTGTATATGAATTATATCACACAAAAAACATGTAGAAACATTAACTGGAAATATAAACATACATGGGTAAATTTTACATGTAAGAATATATAATTTATGCCTTAATTTAAAAATACTAACTAGAAATATGCCAAATCAGTACAATTTTAACTGGTGATACCTTTGATATTTTTCTTTTACTTTTCCTGTGCTTTCTAAGACAGACATATTTATAATGTGAAACAAAACACTTTGAAAAAGTTTTTGAAAAATGTGCTTTTATATCACTAGTTGGGGGGTTGGGCAGGTGCAGAAGGAAGTAAAGGAAGAAAACACAGCGACTGAGCAGTTCGGGAAAGGGCCAAATGAAAAATAATCAAGAACACAGGTTAACTTTAACTAAATATGTAAAAATACAAGGAGACAAATTAGCCAAATATTTATTTAGCACTCAAATGAAATAAATAAAAAAGACAGCGGCCAATATATTCCCAATATTACTGAGAAGTTAAAATGACTCCAATAAGAATTCATCTTAAAAACAGCATCACTTGTTGCTTCCTTCTACACATCACCTGTAGTCACAGAAAACTAGTAAATGAAGTGATGAATGAAACAACGCAAAGATGCATTAGAGGGGAACACTGCTAATTAAATGCAGCAAGCAATAAGAATTAACCATCTACTTAAATGTTCTTTGTTTCAAATAAAACTGGAAGCTGCTCTATCAATCCTTTATAATTGGGTAGAAATCACTTTGGTTAGTAAGTGGTTAAATATGATAGTCAAGGATGGGGGCGGGGGTAAAGAAAAAAAGACAGCTTACTTCATCATTGAGCCAGTGGTAGTTCTTTAAGGTCTGGATATCACCTCGAGTGATTCGCAATTTGAAAGCACTGCTTAAGATCTCATCCTGTGGGCCATGGCCTAGGGCATTACTGATTTCCTTTTCCATGTCCTGAATTAAAAAGTCCAGAGGTTGCTATTTTAATATAGAACCACTATCAGATATAGAAAGTCTGAGACTGAAAAAGGTTTTTCATTTCTGTAATAACTGACCCTTGAGAAAAATACACTATCAAAGACTACTAAATTGAAGTGTGAAAAGACTTAAATTAGGATACAAAGCAGTCTTACTAGTGGCTATAAAAATCTAGTCCAGGGCCTCCCTGGAGGTACAACAGGTTAAGCGTAGCACTATGAAGCTATCCAGAGCCAGTGCAGTACAAGTTTGATAGCCAGTCAGGGAGATTCCCATATGGTGCAGCAGACCACTCCTGCCTCGCCCACTGCTCCCCTCAGCAGTGTACTTCAGTCGATCTTCCTGTTGTGTTCCCTACTCTGTCTCTGGTGAATCCTCTCACCACCTCACACCTCTGGCCTACACCCCAGCTTGTATGCATAAATAAATAAATCTTTCCCCAAAAATCTAGTCCAATCATTAACTTCTAGAAGTAATAATTTCATAATAATATTTAAAGTAGTATCAGTGATCCCACTCCTATTTATTAAGCTTTATTATACAAACATGATGCCAGATGCTCGAAATACATAAATAATTTTTATTTATGGGGAAAGGATTATCACCATTTATAGAAGAGGTAAAGCTCAGAGAACTTAAGTAATTATAATTAAATAATTATAATCATATAATTATAAGGGGGAACATACATACATGTAGAAAAGCAAAAATATAACCCCCCAAATTTTAAAGAGAGCCAATATTTGAACCTACAAGTGTCTAAATTCTTAGTCTTTGCTCCTTTCACAATACTATAAAGTATTTTTATACTTATTTACCTCCTAAACTTTTATTTAAAAACATCAAAATAACAAAATAAGGACACCTAAAGGTATAAGAAAACAGGCAGTAGCTAGAAAACCAGGCGGCAGTCTAGTAGCTGAGTGCTCACTGATAAGAGGCTCCGTTATTCTAAAGAATTCTGCAGAATTCCCTGGTGGCGCAGAGGTTGAGCGCTGCGCTGTGGAGCTGTGGGCAGCTCGCAAAGCGAGTTCAACACCCGGCCAGGGAGAATCCCACATGGTGCAGCAGACCTCTCCTGCCTCGCCCGCTGCTCCACTCAGCAGTGTATTTCTGATCTGCCTGTTCTGCTCCCCACTCTGTCTCTGGTGAACACTCTCACCGTTTCACGCCTCTGGCCTGTACCCCAGCTTGTATGTATAAATAAATAAATCTTTAAAAAAAAAAAAGAATTCTGCAGGCAAATGCAGAAGCTAGAAACCAACAGAAATTATACTCATTCAAATATTTTTAATACTGCTATCCCAACTGAAAAGAATTTTGCCATTTTATGGCTCCCTCTCCACCCACATGTTTAGCAGCAAACGTTCAAGAGCTATTTAGTGAGTAGGCCGGACTACCACCTACTAAAACAACAATGGAGGAGGGAAAATGAGAGCTCACGTTTAAAATAAGAATTTTTACCTACTTTCATTTTCTTGCCTTCTATAAGTTCCTACTATTGTGAAAAGCAATAATCAATGAAAGGAAACATTTTAGGAAGCCATAATCACTGTGAAAAAAACTGCAGTGATCCCATTTCTAGTGTCAAACCTATATGACCGAAATATTTGAAGATTGGAAAAATAATGTACAAAGAACCCATTATATTTCAAGATATGACAATGACATAATTGTGAGTGACAATTATGTCTACTCACACTTGATAAAAATTAATCTAATCCCTTCAGAGGTGACTAATGATCAATGTAACCAGTGACTAAACAGTCTTTGGATCAAATTTCTTTCATAGATTCATCCCTAGCCTGGAGAAACTCCTCAAAACAAAATATTCGTCTTGAATAAATGATGTTATTTAAAAACATGCTTCTTATTTTGATCAACACAAGAAATAATACCTCCGTAAGTTCAAGAAGATCATCCGTCCTTTTATCCCTCTCTTTGCCGGAGCAATGTCTTTCTTTTGTTTCAAGAACTGACATTTTCCTCCTGAGTAAGCCATTGTTTCCACTGCCCAGGCGGAGTCGGGCTGACACTTCTTCAGACAGGTCCGGTTCTAGTTGGTGTCCCCTCCTCTATGAAAAAAGTTTCTGTTTTCTAGTGCCATGTTTGGTACTTGCACATATAAACAGATATAATACATGAAATACAAAACAGTGCCATTATCTTGAAAGAGAATTAGCAAATCCAAATGAAGAAAGTCAGTTTTGTATATCTGCCTTTACTCTGCCTGTAAGAGGGAACAAAAAGTTGTTCAAGACCTAAGGCTCACAGAACATGTTACAAACCATGAAACAGAATACTGGAGATAGCAAGGAAAATACTTTTAATTCTCTTAATCCAATTTAAAATAATCAAAAGACATTTGAAAAGTCAAACAAAAAAATATGACCTATAATTCCAACACTCAGAACAAATAACTGCTATTCTTATATTAAGTAAAGGTGTTCTATTTCATTTTTGTAGAAAAGTAATTAAGTAATTATGCATCGTAGAAAAATGCACAAAGCATTAATGCACCACTTAATTTTCGTAGAATTTATACCTTCATATTCATGATTCATGTCCACAAATAGAATTGTGCCAGCATCTCAAAAACTGACAAGATCCTTCCTTAGTATGAACCTATGTAACACCTATGTAACCTATAAAACACTGAATTTAAATCATCTTGTAGGCAAACTATTTTTTAAATTAGGAAATTTATTTAGAATTAAGAGTTTTGACCTAGAACCACACTAGTCTCAGCTTGCCTCGCTTGTACTTTTAATTATCAGATTTACTGGGCCTAGGAAAGCAAAAGGTACTGCAACTCTCCCACAGTCATAGAAAGCAAGGTTTCATAGTCAGGTGGGCTAGAGCAGAATGGAGTCTTATCCAAGTAACAAATATATCCCCGCTCTGTCCTTTCAAGCTTAATTCCCCTCTTCTTTTAGTTTTTGGTCAACAGTTGATAAATGATAATTAAAAACAATTAAACATAGTAGGAAATGGGGGCTATTAGAAAAGGGAAAGTTCTAAGAATTCTAACTTAAGACTATGACTTAACTTTAAGACTAATTCTTATGAAGAAATCTAATGGAAGAAGAGAAACTTGATCAAAGTGACAACACAAACTAGTCCCCTAAACTTTGGTATTTCTATGTATCTAAAATGTGAAATAATCTAAAATTTCAACTCTGCATTTAATTTCAGAATATATTTCTTCTGGATATAGAATGCTTAGGAAAACACTTTGCATTATTTAAAAATACTAATGTTGCTATGAAGATCACTGGAACACTTCTTATTCCAATACTGCTGTAGAAAATATAAATTTCAATTGAGCAGAAGATTGTCAATATTTTCAAGTTGACCAGAAATCTTGACTCTGAAAATAAAGTTCTGAACATATATTTTTCCTAGAGATATATGGTTTAAAAAAAATTCTCCAAAGGAAGTCAGGCAACACAGGCTAGGGCTGGGGTGGCAGCAAGCTAGCCTTTATAAAGATGGCTACCACACAGAAAAATCCAGCAACTCAGAAGGAAGCCAAAGTTGTGTATCTTCAATACTTGCTGCTTTTTCAAAGACAACAATCATTTAAGTAAAATACATCATCTTACTTTTCATGGGCACCAAATTATTAGCATAAGTAGAATGTAAAAAAGATAAAGTTTAAATTTTTAACTAGGGTTTCTACTTACACCTTCATTTTCAAGTCTGATTCCAACTGTCTTCTCTGTATCAGAAATTTTTCCCTTTGAACACCTGGAGGGAAAAATTGAGAGATTACAGGTCAGATCACTTTAACCTTGTAATGTTAGACTAATTTTATAAATATGATTTAATAAATGGTAACCAAAATTGCCTTGCATAGATACAGTCCTCTACACGATAAATCAAAATTTTTCTGAAAAGGATGAGATAAATATTTTATGATTTGTAGGTCATTTTATAGTTTTTGTCAGATCTTCTCAACATCTATTGTATTTTAAAAGCAGCCAGACAGTACGTAAATAAATGAACATGACTTTATATACAAATAAAAGAAAAACAGGCAGGTGTGCTAGATTTGACTCATGGCACATATTTTATCAAACTCTGCTATAAATCTGCTATGAGTTGCCTTCACTGCTCCTATACTAGAGATGCCTGGTCACCAGTGATGCCTATCACACCTCCATTCCTACTTAAAAGGCACCCACGACTCCCAACCCTAAATGCCTAGGAGAGAAGGAATCTCTTCCATATTAGGGTGGCCCCTGACACAGTAGCTACCTATGTCCACAAAAACATGTGTATATGTGTATATATATGATTCCTCAGGCCTAGTTATGTATAAATATAGTGAGAAATTAATCAAAAGAAAACTTAGAATGGACTGAACGATGTACCTCTTTTCACTTCGTACTGAACAAAGAGGTCCCCGTGTTTCAACAACTCTATCTGTGAAGATGGTAAAGAAAAAAGCAAATGTTACCTTTATTAATCAATCATATAGCTACAATTTCAACTTACAAAGTTTGTAAATTATCAAAACATTTACTTGTTGAAATGTTAAATGAATTCCAAAAATACTTCTATAGATTAGTAACAAACACATAAATCTCTTTCTTTTTAAAATATCATCTTTAGCATAAATTGGCTGATATCTGCTTATTTGGTAAACTCATTTAGTAGATAGCTAGTGTACAGATATGAGGAAATTAATCTAAAGAATATTGAGAGATTAATTTTAGGCTCACATAATATTTGCTACTTTCTAAAAACTAGGAGTAATAATCAAGAGATATTTTATAAATCAATCTCATCTTGAAATAGCTTCTGTACTAAACCACTGGTCAGCAATGCCCCAGGGCCTAAAAATGTTTTAAGGCATTTCATTATCGGAGGTAGTGCTTCAGTTTCATAATAATGAGATAAAGTTTTGTATACCATGTTTCACTAATATGTCATTTCTTAATTTCATACACACATAAACGAAGGTCATATATTAAGACAGGACTAAATCTTACTATTTGGGAACTCACATTGTTTTGGAACAAACTGAGTTGTTTTGACTCCATGAGTTGGCTCGTCCCCCCAGCCTTTGCTCTTTAGAGTGTCCATCTGACTTCTTTGAGAACTTAGAAACACACAAAAATAAAGAACATGATACAAAAGGAAAAATCTACTATAACTATTCATTATGTCTACTGACAAGCTTCTTCAAACAGGAGTTATTGAAACATCAAATTATAAGAGAAAAGAAATAATACAGCACCATCTGGGACTAGGATAAAAAGAGTCTAGTCCTGATTCTAACATTTTGGCCACATTACCCAATCTCCAGTTTCTCCATTTGTAAAACTGGATGTTCTCAATCACTAGCGCCACCTTAACTGAAAAATCTTAGGTTAAAAGTTGAAAAATTTCAAATGATACACTGAAATGCATCCTAAAATAACACATCTGTTTTTACATGAAAGCAAAAGTTTGAGGGTTTTGCCAAATGACAAAACCAAAATAGAGAAAATCACTGACATTCTGACTTAAGAAAATTTTTTTTATAGTCACAACCAAAGTTAAAATTTCCAGACAAATAATTGTTATTTTGCATTTAACAAGCTAGATAGTCTCATAACTTCCTCACCTTCAACTTACTGTACAAATGTCCAGGCTCTGCTCTATGTATTCTCACACCATGTGTTAGAATTACCAAGTGGACCTCAATCCTGAACTCACATATTTTTAGCCCCTTTTTATAGATGAATGTATGGCGAGACATCAACACCTTTTGCCACTTTCACATTTTGCTCAGAGCAATGGAGTATTAAATTAACAAGTAGTCTTATAAGGAAAACTTCTTATGACCTGGGGTTACTTTAATCTTAACTCCATAGTAGAGGTTTTATCCAAAGTAAGTCAAAAAGTACCAAGATGCCTTAGGGACTATGTGTATGCCAGAGAGAAAGGAGTGAGAGTAGAGGGAAAGGAGGGTGGGAGGAGAAGAGAGAGGACAGGAGCAGGAAAGAGAGAGCCAGAGATTGTGGGAAATCTGCGTGTTGGGAAAGTTGAAAAAGAACTCTGCCCCCCTGGTAGCCCTACTTCAACCAGCAATGCCACTTTTCATATCAGAGTTTCAAGGGTTCACTTGAACAAAGGACTCTACAGCTAGGAAAAAATTATTTCATAAAAGCAATGTTCTATTTAATCCATTAACAGATACAAAGCTTAGGCAAATTGTAGGACTAGTTCTCTCAATGTAAATCTCTTTTTTCAATAAAACCATTACCCTGAATCCCCTCTCCAAAAATTTGGAAAAAGTTGTCTGCAAAGCACTTCACATTTCTTATTAGTCATTTTTACCTATGATGAGTTGAAGTTATAGGTGGAACAGAGTTTCCATGGCCATTTTCTTTAAGTCGCTCCAGTAACTTTCGGTACTTCTCTCTTTCCTCTTTTTGAACACCCTAAGTAAAAGAAAGCATGTTAGATAACTACTAGCACATTAAATCTATAATTAAACCATAAACAGACTGAGAGGCCAAATGCAGCCCACAGATGTGTTTTGTTCCTCAGCACAGTGTTTTTCAATTTTTCTTTGAATTACCAACTTTATAAATTTGAAAAGAAAAACCCAAAAATCTGACCTCTTGAAAAACAGAATAAACAATATAAAGCAACTGTAAGTCAATTACCTTTAGACAGATCATTCACCCTAGCCCACTGCACTCAGTTACATATCTGCTAGACCATGATGGTATCTAGGTTTTTGATAGTGGAACTGCGTTAACCCCAAAACTCAGCAGAAACAACCCAACTCATATTCACAACATTCGGTTTCCAAAATGAAACTGGTCCACCAAAGTCACCAGTGACCTTCTATGGCTGGATCCAATAGACACTTTTTCAGTTTATGTTTCTTGATTTCTACCTTCAGCATTTCACCCTGCTGACCTGGCCTTGCCTTCTTGGATAATACACTCTCCTGATTTTTTGTTGTCTTTTCACTGCAGATTATTTCTTCTTCTGCCTGTCCTTAAATGCCAAAGGTTCTGCCCAGTATTTTTTTTCACACTACATTCTCTGAGTAGTCTCTTCAGTTCTTTTGATTTACATCACACCGATATGTAAAAGATTTAGAAATAAGTCTCTAACCCTGCCTTCTACTCAAAACTCTCATCACCTATATCCAAGAGTCTATGGGACAGGTCTTCTTGCATGTTTCACAGGCACTTTAAAACAATGTCCAAAACTGAAGTCATCATCTTCCCCCTAAACACACAGTGTATCTAGATCAGTGACATGTATTCATACCTAAGCCTGAAATCTGGGATTGAGGCTCTTTCCTCTAATTTTATATAACACATAACCACTGAACATGACCTCATTAATGTTATTTTCTAATATTTCTAGAATATATCCGGTGTTTACCTAATATATATTACTCAGTCCCATCTCTAATCTCTAATACCTAATAGATATTACAGCCCACTTTAATACCTCTCTTTAAAACCCTCCCCTGGGCTGTGATTCATTCCTTCCTTCTGCTTATCAATATTTATTGCTTTTTAACTATTTATGTGTAAGTTCCTAGAGGACAAGGACCACATTTTATTCAACTGTAAACTGCTGGCAACTAGCACAGGACCAGGGACCCAGAAAAATATTTGACCCAACTAAGTGGCTCAGAAAACCATCTAGCAAATTGCAATAGGTGGTGGTGCTGGGGGATTCCAGACACAAGAATAATTCTGTATCTCCTGGAATAAGTGTAGACTTCAACAGGGAAATAAAGATTGTTGATGAAGATATCATGCTAAGTGCCCTGAAAAGGAAGGAAAAGTAGACATACATACACACCATATACTTCCCTTACATAATCACAATTATTAGTGTGTAAAAGAAACAAGTTACTGTAATTCAGGTACCCAAAAGGAAAGAGTTTATAATCTTTTCTAACATTTTTCCTTTTTCTTATAGCAAAAATAAGTACATATGAACGTTGCCTAAATTATGCCGAAATTATAAATGTGTAGGGTATCTCTAGAAGGATATGTACAAGTATCTGAGGTTACTTGTTAAGAGTCAAAAAGGGGATGGAAGCAAGGTACAAAGGGAGACTGAGATATTTATAATCACCATTCACCCTTTTGTATCTTCCAAATTCTTTATCATACTACATATATTATTTATTCCCAAAAATTTATAAAATATTTTTTAAAAGAGATCAGGCAAAAAGGGCTTACCTCCTCCACAGTACAGTGGGGACGTCTCAGGCCCTTGCCATTCTCTTCAGAAATCATTTCTGTTACAACCTGTTCCTGAGGTTTCCACGTTAAGGAACTCTCTGGATTGCCTCTGTTATGTCGACGGGCACCTGGTCTTCTACTATAGCCTTCTGAGTTCAAAGTAAAACTAAGAGAATAAAAAAAGAAAAAACTCGATTATCACCAAATTGCTTAAATTGCTAGAATTTAAGCTCCCAGATCATCCTGTGTTTATGCTGTTCTATATTAACTTCCACTCTGCAAATCAGACAACTAGCATTTATAAAAGTTAGATCTACCTCTATAGCAGAGTATACTCCAGCATTCCACTATGAAACGTCTGTCTCCAGTCACCAGAGCTACAACATAAAGTGCCTGCCTTCTTCCACCTGCCCAATTCTCCAAACCTGTCTGAATTGAGCTCTCCATTACACATGTGCTCCTCTAATACGGTACTTCTTTAATAACCTGTCACAACAGGATTCAACTATTGTTGTGATTATTTTATGTCCTTATCACATATTATTTAAATTCCATGAAGACAGATATGTCCTTTTATCATTGTCATCCTAGCACAGAATATAAGTGAAAAGCACTCAGTAAATACCTGCTAGATGCTGAGTTAACAAATGCTAGAAATGAAAGCCATGAAGCTCCCACCCAGTCATTCTTGCTGGTGACAGACTCTGCCTCTCCTGCCTCTACTAATAATGTGAAAAATTGATATTATACCCCTACTTGATGTGCTGTGTTAAAGGATACACCACTCACATAGAATTTTTACCCCAAAAATGCATAATCTAGAACAAATATGAGTGAACATTTAACAAAAGGCTTAGGAGTTATTCTGATTAAAGGAGGTCAGAGACATGAAAATTAAATATACATGATCCTTCACTAAATCCTGGAAGAGAAAAAAATAATCTCTATAATGGAGAAATTAAAATAAGATTATATAATAATATTATATCAATGTTGGGCCTCCCTGGTGGTGCAGCGGTTAAGCGCTGCGCTGTGGAGCTGTCTGCAGCGGCGACGCGAGTTCGACGCCCGGCCAGGGAGAATCCCACATGGTGGGGCAGACCTCTCCTGCCTCGCCCGCTGCTCCCCTCAGCAGTGTATTTCTGATCTGCCAGTTCTGCTACCCGCTCTGTCTCTGGTGAACCCTCTCGCCGCCCCAGCCTCCGGCCTGTACCCCAGCTTGTATGTAAAAATTAAAAAAAAAAAAAAAAAATATATATA
>PVIJ01011237.1:32562-55834 GCA_004024925.1 Scalopus aquaticus | reverse complement strand
AAGATGTGGTACATATACACAATGGAATACTATTCAGCATGGAAAGAAGATAAACACATGCAATTTGCAGCGACATGGATGGAATTAGAGGGGATCATACTCAGTGAAATAAGCCAGAAAGAAAGAGAAAAATATTGAATGGTTTCACTTATAACAGGACTATAGGGAGGCTGGGTGGGAGAGAGACAATCAGTGGGGGGGGAGGGGGGGAGGAGGGAGCCGGAGGGAGGGAAGGGAAAGGGCACAAATTGGAATAGAAAAGAACACAAGGGACCATGGAGATGGATCACAGGTGAATTGGTGGTGGGCTACCCAAGGGGAATGCAAAATGTAAAAGACATAAATAACAATAAAAATATATATTATTAAAAAAAATTAAAAAAAAATAAAATTAAAAACTGATTGTAAAGTCAACACATTATTTAAAATGAAAATATAAGGATCAAAAATAAATATGTCCTCATGAAAAAAATGGAAAATAAAAAATACCCCCCAAAAAGAAAATGGATGAATAATTTGTCTCCATATAATAGCACACTAATTAGCAATAAAATGAATAAGCTATTGATACACATAACAACATTCATGAATCTCAAAGAAAATTATAGTCAGTAAAAGAAGCCCAGACACAAGAGTATATACTATTTAATTCTCATTATGTAGAACTCAAGAAAGGGCAAAAATAATCTATGCTAGAAAGCACGGGTGGCCTGGGTCTGAGCCTAAAGGGGATTGACTGCAATAGGGCTTGAAGGAGATTGTGGGACAGCTGACAGGGTTTCCCTCTTGGTGGTGGTTGCACAGGCACTCACAATTTGTCAAAGGTTCACTGCCTCATGCAGCTAAAATGGGCATATTTTATTATGTGTACATTAGATCTCAAAAAATTGGTTGGAGAATATGAATCAATATTCACTGAACATTATGCAAGAACAGAAAGTAAAAAGAGACTGTACATTATTGATTAATGTGGCAGCATGTATAGGATGAACGGTGTGGAGAGACTAGCAGTGAGTCACCAATGAAGACAAAGCATCTCTGTATGGGGTGGGGGGGTGGGGAAGGAGAGGAGTTAGATAGGGAGAAGGCAGGAAGAAGCTCAGATAAATTGTACTCATTGGTGGAGAATAGGAAGGATAGCTGCAAGGCTCCCAGCCAGGGATTTCATGGTGCTTCCCCTCCCACTGTCCAGCTCATGCACCCAGCGCCATGACAGCTAGAGACTACGTGGTCCACAATGGGGTCACACACAGTGGTTGGCTATGCTGAGGTGTTGTTCCCACCATCTAAACACTAAAGCTTGCAAATAACCAGTGGTTTGCCAAGTGGAAAGCCCCAGGACAACCTTCAGAAAACCCATGCTGGAGTTACGACTATCCATGAATCTCACATTTGACCTTAAGTGAGTGGCTCTCACTGCTGAGCTTTTGAAGCCTCATCAGTGAAAGAGATACAACAGCTCTATCTGTGCTTAGTGCTTTGTATGTCTGCAAAGTGTCTCAGATGCTAGACAGCCCTATACAAAGGGAAATGCTAATATTATATTCACAGGCCTTGAACAAGCATTGGATTCCATTTTCATCCCCATACCCTGGTATGAGCAACTGACCTGAGGCATCTATTGGCATCACTCTCCCCACCCTTACCTTCTCTTCTTGTTTGTTTCTCTGATCCTAGTACTGAGAGAGATTTAGCACAGGAATTATCGTAAGGATACTTCTCTCCAAAACCCACCAACCCTTAATGGTGTGTACCCATAGGTAAGGCCCATCTCTTGCCCACAAGGAATAGAAATCTTAAACATTATGTAGCACTGACGTTCATAGTTCATAATCTTTACTTTTCTTCTCTGACCCATATATGTAATATCTCAGATTTAAAAACTAAATGAAGAGCAATTTTTTGTGCCCTAAATAAGAAATACTTACTAAAGTATGTAAATACTAAAAAGTGGCTGGTTGATCTCTCCTTTCTGAAGGATTTTCCAAGGGCATTTTAAAAACAGAAGACTTTAGGATGTAGTCTATCTCCTTCAGTAGGTTGGATTCTGAGGTTCCCTGGGATACATATACCAATGCCTTTTATCCTCTCTGGGCAAATCCCTGTCCCTTTAATGGAGCTGAAGAGGATATAGATTAGGAAGTAGATGCTACAGCGACACTGTCACTATTTACCTGAGACTGAAAACTGGCTTTTAGGTCCTAGTTCTAGGGGGTTTTCAAGATGATGCACTTTATCTGAATATTAGATAAAATATATCTTTCACCTCACAAGGATGCAGATAACACACAGGACAAAAATGCCAAGAATTGCAAAACAGCAAGCAGGTATTAGCTTTCATAAGACAGCACAAAGATTCCACTGTATCTTTAAGAGGATTTCCAGTGAGAAGGGAACATTTCTCCCTTATAAAGACTTGCTTATAACAATATTTTTCAAGGAACTCAGCTCAGATGGTACAGGAGACACATTATGCTCTACTGTAGCATGAAAATTCACTGCTCAGCACATTAAGGGAATACAAATATAATCATTTCCCAAGACTTGCAGGTTCTGATTTTGACTCTTTCCTTTTTCATCCTTTTCCTCACTTCATTTTATCTTTTTTTTCCCTTTTCTTTATTTCCTCATACTTTATCCTTTTCCTCTTCTTTTAATGTGTTAAGACATAGGAAATTTAAAACAGTTCATTTCAAATGCAGGGGAGATTGATTTCTTTCATTTTTTAAAACTTTTTCCTTCATGGGTTCAATGCCATATTCCTCAAAATTCTCAATAGAACAAAAGATTGTTTTAAGGCACAGAGAAGGTAAAGGTTTCTATCAGTGACTAAAATATTTCAAAATAAATAAAAGCTGGTGAAAAGCTAAAAAATATTCACTTGACAATTATTCAGTCCTTGGAAATTTCTAAGTCCTTTGCAATATTCATTAATTAGTGAAGAGGAAGTTCTTCACTACTAAGGCTAAAACAAGTGTGACATAGGGAGGTCTATAGGCTGTTCTCAAGATGAGAGAAGAATGGCAAGAAGGGAAATTTCTCAAGTCAGCAGTCACATCACTTCTCAAGCCAGCATTCATATCACTAAGCCAAGCCAAGTCCATATCAGGACAATAAGGTCCTCTGTGCACAGGTGCAGTTGAATATAGCCCTGTTTTGCTCAAGGGCCATGTGTGCAAGAGCCCACCCTTCATTCCCCAATGCTCCTATAACACACACAGAATTTGTATCTATAGCTTTGCCAGCCTCTTATCCTTTCTCAAAACATAGAAAAATGGTTAAATTTTACCACTAGCCCACACTATTATTAATCAGAAATTGCATGATTTGATTTTAATACCTAAGATGTCCAACTGAATATGGTGTTAAAACACAGAACACTTGAAAACCAAATGTTTCAAAGTTGTTAAAAAAAATGACATGAAATCTACTGACACCCAGAATCTGCAATAATATAATAGAATCAACTTGAATAATAACCTTATTCCAAGCATGAAAAGAAAGTTTCATGCTTTCTGATGAGTGGTTAATACAAGTTTATTCCATCACCCTGAGTAGGTGGAAGACAGACTGAATACTAGCAATACGGTTTAATCCAACATCTTAGGTTGAATTCTTGCCTTCGGTGCTGATCTTTTTTCCTACATCACTAAACTGATTCCAAATGTTGGAGGCAGACTGTCCAGAGTGCCAAGTGACAGGATGGGAAAACAGAAAACTTGAAGAATGACTCAGTACTTCTCACCAGGTTATTCTTTCCACCTAGACATACTTTTGCTGTTTCATGTGTGTTTCTCTAGGAGGGGTGAATAGGACTCTTAAACAATGCAAGTCCTAATTCACTCCCTTAGGAATAACACTCAGTCATCCTGTCAGGCTGTTGTGGACAGGGAAAAACTGCAAAGCATTTTGAACTTGTGTGTCAACATCAGTTGTCAAAAGCTAAACATTTAAGTTTCCACAGAGGAATTTCTTTAACTGTACCAAAGTGAGGTAAAATTGAATACTTTCATTTCTTTTCTGACCTGGTAGCTTTTGGGACAACTGGCAGGGTCTAATACAAAAATACTATGATGTTAATACAGGGAAAGGATGTCTAGCCTGACTATTATGGACAAACAATTTAAAATGAAACCAAAACTTTAACATAGTCTTATTGCACTCCTCTGTTACTGGGCAGTTATGTTGTTTCCATAACTTGGCTACTGTAAATGATACTGGTATATACATGTGGTGGGATACTACTCAGCTATAAAATGACAAATTCTTGGCATTTATGACAACCTGGATGGAAGTGGAGGGGACAGTATTAAATGAAATAAATCAGAAGGAGCAAGAAATACCTGATGATTTCACTTATTCATGGAATACAGAGAAATAAAGGAACTACCAAAACAAACCCTAGAAAATGGACTAAAGAATGAGGCTACTAAGGGGGAAGGAAAGGGTAGGAACAAAGGGGGGTAGGAAACCCAGTAGTCTAAGGTAAAGGATAATGGGTGTATTGGTGGTAAGGGAGTGTGGGGACATATATCTGAAGAGGTGTGAACCTATTCCCCTAAATCATATTCAGTGTTGTAAACCAATATTACCTCAATAAAAAGTTATAGAATAATTCAAAATAAATAAAAAAAATTAACATTTATAGAGATGTTGCAGGTCTACTTTGTGCCCATGTAAATGCGACATCCAAGTGTGAGCAAGTTTCTGATCCATAGAGTAAAGCTTTAACCAACAGGAAATAAGAGATGCAAGACAATTTTTCCTTCTTGAAAAGTAAGGTCTTGAGGTACTATAGTTAGCAATGTCATTTGGAAAATTATCTTTCAAAATTGCACTATTAGTTCCTCTGGACACTATACAGTGACCATATTGGTGACATATCCCAATACCAACAAAAAGGATCTCCCTCCTTTTCTGCTTAAACTCACATTTCCTTGGGATTTTACTTTATATGAAATAAAAGAAGACCTCACCTATATTTTTGCCCTTAGGCTTTTTTGTTTGTTTGTTTTAGAAAACAGGTTAAGAGAGACACCTCTGTTGTCCTTCACTACGTTAATGAGTTTCCTACCTTTGGTTGTGGTGGTGGTGCACAGGGCGCTGAAACAGGATCTGTGATATAAGTCTTCTTGGGACCACCAACTGGATACATCCCAGCAGGATTCGGGCTCCCTATTCCAGCAGGAATGTATCCTTGTTCCCGCTTCCAGGTATTTGGGTGATTTGGTTGACCATAGGCCGGGTCAGGATCACTCTTGCCCCCATAGCCAGGCCCTGTTGGACAATAGCCTTCATAATATCGTCCTTGGTTGGGGGCATACCCATACCCAGGTTCAGGCTGAATTCCTGGTTGTGGAATATATGTATAATCCATGCCACCACGTGCTGAAGGAGGTGGACACTGCCCAGAGAGAGAAAATGGTTGGGTATTATAGCCCTGGGGCCCTGGGCCATAAAACTGTCCTGATGAAGGAGCAGCCATGTAATGTGAGCTGGGCTGGGCTGACTTCACCTGCACATTAAAGGTAGGTCTTGAAGGAGTGGATGCTGTAGTGTAGGAGGCTGGAACTGGCTGAGGCTGAGGCTTTAGTGTTCCAATTGGAGTCACAGGGATGGGTCCAGCGTGGGGTGCAGGCTGTGGCTTCAATGTAGACTTTTTGGTAGCTGTTAGAGGAGGTTGGTTTGGTATGACCATTCGCTTGTGTCCTGTGACAGGGGTGGACACTGGAGGAGAGGCTGTTGAACTGGTAGAGCCCTAAAGTGGGAAAAATAAAAAAAAGGACAAATATTAATGCCAACAAAAAATAAAATTACAAAAAGGAATAAATATTAATAGCTACCAATTAACATTTTTGTATTAATTCTGCCAAACATAAATAAGGCATGGTTCTGCCTTCTAAGAATTCACAGACTAACATAAAAATCAATGCCATTTCATTTCTGTATACTACTAGTGAATAACCCAACAAGCAAATTAAGGGAACATCTGCATGCATAATAATATCAAAAAGGAAAAATAATCTTAGAAATAAAGTTTACCAGAGAGACAAGAGACTTGTACACTGTAAATTATAAAATATAGCTAAAATAAATTAAAGAAGACAAAAATAAATGGAATGACATCACATTTTCATGAGTTAAAAGACAATGCTATAAGGATGTTGCTATTACCAAGGGGATATAGATTTAATGCAATATCTATAAAAATCCTAATGGCACTATTTTGTGAAACTATAAAAATGTACCCTAAAACTCATATAGACTCTCTATCACTCTAAAAAACCAAAACAATCTTGAAAAAGAAGAAACTGCTGATCTCATGTGGCCAACTTCAAAACAATACAAAGCTACAATAATCAAAACAGTGTGGTAATGGCATAAAGACAGAAATATACACTAGTGGGATAGAACAGAGAGTCCAAAATTAAACCTGAGCATCCACATTGATTTTAAAGAGGATGTCAAGACCATAGATATGGAAAGAACAGTCTTTGCAACAAATGGTGCTAGGAGAACTGGATATCCAGATGAAAAATAATTAAGTCGGACACTTAATTCATACTATATACAAAAAACAACTCATAATTTTAGCTTTAGGGCCTCTCTAGTGGTGCAGTGGTTAAGCACTGCGCTGTGGAGCTGTCGGCAGCGGTGACGAAAGTTCGACGCCCGGCCAGGGAGATTCACACATGGCGGGGCAGACCTCTCCTGCCTCGCCCGCTGCTCCCCTCAGCAGTGTATTTCAGTCTCTTTGCCTGTTCTGCTCCCCAGGCTGTCTCTGGTGAACCCTCTCTCTTGCCGCCCCATGTCTCTGGCCTGTATTCCAGCTTGTATGCATAAATAAATAAAGCTTTAAAAAAAATTCAGCTTTAAATGTAAGAGCCTAACACTGTCGAACTCTTAGAAGAAAATACAGAGAAAGGGAGGCAGATTTAGGGATATTATTATGCACAAACAAGATAGATAGATAAATTAAACAATGTAAACTCAATCAAACTTCCCAGAGACCCAAAGACACAGTCACCACACTTAAAAAAAGAGATACTAGAGAACAACGAAGCAGACTGGGAAGACGTAACAAAAAAAAGTAAAATGGGGTGCTGAACCCCATCTCTGGCACAACCAAAGAGATGCTAAAGTTTAGGTCGATTCCTGTCAACAATTGATTTACCAAAGATAACTCAAATGTAGACTCCTCTTCCTTTTTTATATTTCCTAATTTCTGTTGTATTCTTTATTCAGTTCACAAATACTATGTTAAGAATATCCTAAGGACATAAAAATAAAAACGATCGCATTGCTGAACTGTGGGAAATTATGGCTAGAATAGGAGATAAAGCTGAAGGAAGATTTAGGGATTAAAACATTCATCCTCAGGCTTTAGTTCTTTGGAGATCTGCGAATATGCTGGTGGCACAATGTTTTAATTTTGCTCTGAGTTACTATGATCTAGAATTTGTTGCTACAACAAATGAATA
Source organism: Scalopus aquaticus (assembly GCA_004024925.1). NCBI lineage: Eukaryota > Metazoa > Chordata > Mammalia > Eulipotyphla > Talpidae > Scalopus > Scalopus aquaticus. The sequence continues at coordinate 48,353 of PVIJ01011237.1, read as the reverse complement.
ACTATACCCTACATTTGCTGTTTATTAATTCTCAGGCAGATTATAATCTGTGTAAGAGTGGAAGCAACACTTTATATTACTCTGTTATTTACTCACACCAAACCAACAGAGGCATACACATGTGTGAGAAATGTTGCTTGCTTTTACTTATACCCACTCCCCATCTTCTTTACTTAAAGAAAAAAAAAAGTCATTTGAATTTTGTTAGGATGTGATGTTTCTATTTGAAATACTTTCCCAGACCATTTTTCAGTGAATTGTTATGTATTATAGTCGTAGCCAATAAAATGTATGCAAACGTTAGGGATGACTAGGGCTCTCGTTTCTTAACACTTTGTGTGCCAGTGCCCTTTAAATTTACCAGCCCTTGGGGCCGGCCATTTTCTGTGCCACCGCATGAATGGTATAAGCATTCAATAAAACACACACAACTCCTGAACTACTTGATATTAAAAAAACTGTAATATCGCTCATAAAACTCCTTACACTTTCACCAAAACAACGTGTAAAGCTTCTAGACTGAGAACGATCAAAGAAATAGCTCCTAATAGTTCCAAATAAATCCACCGTGGTGTGAAAACCCAGAGACAAGATGAACACGTATTAATATGTGAGCAGTCACCTGATACTGGTGACAAAAACACATAATAATACGTGAGTGGACCACAAAGTGATAAGCAATCATTCATTTTCCTTTTCTTCTTTCCTTTCTCAAATGTAGGTGTCTGGCTACAGAGGGTGCAGCTGTCTAAAACTGGCAAAATCTAGAACTCTATTGATTTGATATATAGCTTTCTGGTGACCTAGGTTGATCCAGACAGGAACATTAAACATTCCCAGGGACATTTGTTCAACAATTTACTTCCAGTGGTTCTCAACTGGAGAGGAAACCACCTAGTGACCAAGGGGAGTTTGAAAATGAGTGGGGGTAATTTTATTGTTACAGTGACAAGGGTCTGCTTTTATTGTATAGGTGTCAAAACACATTAGTGTGAAACCCTTATTGATCATAGTTCTCTTGTTGAGAGACACTGAGGTATCTTGAGTTACATACCTTCTTCAAGCAACTTGGTAATGACACTTTCAGTTGCCAAAAATGGCACGGTTCACGTTAGCATCTCTCTTCTGCTTCACTTTCTTGAGTCAAATAACTATACTCTCCCCTGGTCTCTTTTAATCTAGAGGAGATGATAGTTCTGACTCTGCTAGATCAGATTACTGTTCTGTCTCTAATGACTAATGAAACCTAATGACTTCTCTATAGCTAAATGGGTCTATTACAGAAGCCTCTATAATAAATAAATGCCTTGTGCCAGTTTCAGTATTCCATCATTTTTTGTTAGGATATTCCTACATATTATTTGGTTTATTTGTAGTTTCTAGGGAATTTATAATTATAGATTTAGTTCTCTCTTAAGTTATAGGTGACTGTTGTACAGTCTTTTCTTTCCTGTGTTTATATCAGCCTTTCAAGTGGCAAAGTTGCCAAGCAAGTTTAATATTCCTGTCTTGCTGGAGGAGTCTTCTTGTTCTACATGGAGGTGGTTCCAGTAGGACCCAATAAAGAGATATGGTTTTCTCAGTAGGTAATTTATTAATATATAAATCCTGAAGAAATTATTAAATAAAGGCAACTTATATTCTGCAATAGAGAGCATGAAAGGGTAAGTTTGAATCTGGAGAAAATTTAAGGTCAGATTTTTCTAGTCAGTTATAATCTGTTTTAAAACATGTCAGCAAAGATGGCTTTGAAAGAAAGAATAAAGCTTTTTTTTTTTTTTGATGACTCAAGATCAGCAGAAACCTAGAGTTCCTATTTTGAACATTTTACAAACTCAACTATAAATGGAGACCATGACTGAGTGACTGGGCTAATGACAGGCATAGTATCTGCTGCAGCTGTAAAGAAATCTGCCCCAAAACAGATACTTTAATAGTCACATATTTTGAACATGAAAACCAATCACGTTCATAAAGCAAAGAAAGAAACAAGAATTATGTACACCTAACTCCTTAGAAGCAACTTCATTTTTTTACAAATTTCTTTTTCTTTCTTGGTGAACACATGCGCATGTGTGCGTGTGTACACATACACACACACACACAATTGTTGAAATATTACTAGTCTTTGAAGGCAGGAATCAGGGCACAACTGCAGGTGCTGCTGCTTTCTTCTAGGAAACATCCCACCAGTACATATCTCATGGAGGGATGAGAAGGTTTCTCACAACTTTATTATGAATTCTGCTCTGTATGTGCCGACATGTTTCTGAGTAGTTTCCATATCATAACTATGTGTGTGAAAAGAGCACATTTAGCTCTATTTTTTTCCTCTGCAAATTTATATGCTTTACCTCATTGGAGGTGGAAGGGGGTAAAGAAGAGGAATAATTTTAAAGCATATTTATTTATGTTCTTCATGGTTAAAGAAAGCTATGGCAACACTTTCCTGGCCCACGTAGTAGTCAATTAAATACATAGTGAATCTTTTCTATTTACTGGATTAGTTGGTGCTTCCAAGTATTTATTTTTGGCATTTCTTTTTTTTTTGTTGTTTTTGCAGGAATTCTTGAAGTTTTATCATGATTTAACATTTTCATTTTGAAAACTAAGCACATTTAGAAATTATGCTCATACAGATATACATATATGTGTATATGTATAGATATATATTTTATTCTGAAATTTGAATATCTGTACATTTTCTTTATAGGGTCATGTATCATTGGGCACTTAGGTTGTTTCCAGATCTTGGCTATTGTAAATAATGCTGTAATAAACATGGGGTGCATGTAACTCTTCAGTTTAGTGTTTTTGCATACTTTGGCAAATACCCATAAGCAGGATAACCGGATTTTGTGGAATTTCTATTTTTAATTTTTTGAGAAATCTCCATATTTTTTCCGTAATGGTTTCAACAATTGACATTTCCACCAAAAGTGTGCAATAGCTCCACTCTCTCCAAACACTTTCTCACAGGTGTGAGGTGGTATGTCGTTTATGTTCTGATTTATATTTCCTTATTAATAAAAGATGATGAACATCTTCTCATGGATCTATTGTAAGGACTTGCATGTTTTTAAGTTAGGATAAAGTAAAACTATAAGCTCCAGAAAATCAAACTATCAGGGGCTTCATAAAGATTTGTGTCTTCTAATAGAAAATCCATAGGCAGGTAGTCAAGAACTAATATGTTGATTCAACAGTGACAACTGGAACTCAGACTCTGTTGTTTTCTGCTCTAAGTAATTTTCTAGTAGGTCGGTAAATTGTTACTGGTAGTCACATTAGTCATCCTATTACCTGATAGTCCCTGAATAATGATACTCTTTTTCTGACTCAAGACCTCTCTATTTTTCCTGGGCCATGCCCACAACTTGAAATACTTTCTATGTTATAAAGACTCTAGAATTTTTATCTACAGAATTCATCTTTATTGAACACTAAGCTCAAATATTCAACAGTCACATGTTTGCTGTCTCTTAAGTTCTTCAGACTCAACATGTTAAAAATGCTTTTGTATTCTTCCTTAATTTTGCTTTTCATGCCCATTTTTAAGATTTTCTCATCCATAAAAATATTGCTCAAATCAGAACACTGATTTATTCTTGGGTCTCTTCCTCAATGTTCCTTCAAGTACTAAATCCTATTGATCCCATTCCCTATGTAGAGAATTCGATAACTCTCAAATATGTCTACATCTCACTCTTTACTGTGCTGCAACTCTGTTCCAAGATTCCACCACTGCTCACCAGGTACTATCCAATAGAACCCAAACTGGTATCCCAGTGTCTACTCATGTTCCTCTTTAGTGAAACCTTCAAGATTCCAGAGAATAACTTCTCCCAATGGCAATCTCATCACATCACTTGCCTGCTTAAAAGTCTTCAGTGGTTTAGTTGAATGATTTGAACTCATCTTTCTCTTTTGCTTCTTCATGGAGTTGTGTGTCATGTCATGCTCTGATTCTGACTTTCTTTCATAAAAACTGTTCCAGGATTGCTCGCATCTCAGGAATTATACCAAGTGCTTCATCACCTCTCTCTGAATTCTATGACTAGCTATTTCCATGAATCCCTTAGATCTCAAACTAAGTATCAGGCTCTTCAGGGAAACTTTCCTGGAAGTCTCTAGGATGGTGCATACTCTTTATTCTTACCCTTTTATATTTAACACAGTTCTATTTTCATAGGGTAGAGAGAGTTCCCTTTTATTCACTATAGTTTTCCCAGTGGATTTTTCATGTCATGTCACATAGTAGGCATTTAATAAATATTTGAATGAATAATTAGCTCCCCAAAACATGCATTTATCTTGTCAGAAAATAAGCAAACATGCACAATATGCTGTCTTATTTCTCTTATTATCCTACAAACAAGAACCTCTATTATACATTTAATGCATGCTTAATTAATCTCATTAGTCTCTCCTTCCCTCTAAATAGTGTAGTAACTTTACTTTTGAATGTATTAATATCAGTATTTTTCAAAGAGCCACTTACAGTCATTTTAATGGCTGTATTGTATATGTAAGTTCTACTTGATGCTGGCCCAAATCTCTTATAGAAATAGTCAAGGGACACATTTTAAATAAAATTATGATGAGAAGAAAGACAATAATGCATTTAAAATATTTTAACAGCATATACTTCAATACATTTTGAATTAACCAGCAAGAAATTATATCCCTAGAATTTAATTAATCCAAATGATCTATTCTATAAAAAATTATTAAAATTTTGCTGTATGCCAGGCAATAAGCTAGCTATTAAATTCATAATAAGACAAAGAGCATTAGAATCATTGTGCTATGATAATTCCTTGTTAATTCAATATTTTGGACAATATTTGATGGGATAAGCAAAAATAATTTCCTCTTAGTGAGGCAGCTTTCTAAGTTTACAGGAGAATAAATCATACAAAGCTAAAAATCCTACATACAAACAGCAACAGAAAACTCCAATTAATATAAGGACATGGGAAAAAGGCAAAACATTGTTAAATGAAGATATAAATGTCAAATTAAGAACACAGAATGCACAATCAATCATATGTACAGTACAGGTGAAGCTACACAGAAAGGTTTTTCCATGTACAAGGGATAGGAAAACTATGGAAAGAGTAATGTTTGATTTGTTACCAGACAGGCTTAGGAGTATTTCAACTTCAATTTTATTTTTATGACAATTGTTAAAGGTTATTTGAACAAGACCTGATGGAACCATTTCACAAAGTAGATAACTATCTTTCACATAGTAGATGACTATCTACTTTGTATATTGTGGTAAGGGAAACAAGCTTAAATACCAATTGTTATTGAAAAAGATAATAGCAGCAAATATTCATGAGCATTTACTTTTCATACACATGTTGTGTCAAACACAATTTATACTAATCCTCACAAGCAACCTTGAGACAGGCTATTAGCCTTATTTTTTCAGGTGGAGATACCAAAGTAAAGAGAAATTATATGCCCAAGGTTACATGGCTGACTAGTAGCATATCCAGGACCCCCAAACCCAAGTAATCTGGTTTCAGAATTTGGGATTTTAAAAATCATTCTACCTCTCCAGGTAAAGAGGAGTGACATACACCTCACTGGGAGCTGTGAGGGTGGGGCCTTCTCAGTCTATGTGTAATTTTCTTATTTTAAGACATTTTGTGATCCAGATGTGGGTACAGAACAATATTTTACTGCTTGTGGAAAAAAAAAAAACAAATTATTAACAGACAGCAAATGATATAATGTTGGAATCTGGGAGACAATTAAGTAGTGTGAATTGTGCAAAACTGAAGAATTCATACTCTGCCTAAAGACAACTACAACCCCCTGCCAGCTGACAGGTGGCCCACAAAATAAGGATCAAATGTTCCTTTCCTGACTTTAAAGCTTTGTTCATTTTTATTTCATTTTATTTTGTGATCACCTGAAAGCCAAAGGATTTCTTCAGGCCAAATGTAGTACATAGATGCATTCTGTAACGTTGATTCTAACTTAAGACACTGGCAAATAGAAGTATCACAGAAAAGATGTTCAATGAAACTGAAGGTTATATACTAGATCTCAGAGCAACAACAAAACATCCCATCTCTCCGTATTTAGAGTTAGGTGGCATTGGAAAAGTCACATTACTTCTCCAGATGACTCCTCACTAGAACAACAGGGAAGACTTGAGCATCTTTCTTTTTCTCCTTTCTTCTTTTTTTTTTTTTTTAATGAGTAGCCATTTTCTTCAAAGTATTTTCATAATCCAGATGAAAGGTGAGCTACGAAGTAGGAGGGGAGCACACCCACATGTTTCTTATTTTTCTAGTTCTATTCCTCCAATAAAGAAGACTTTATGGCATTCAAAATCCATTGATCCAAAGAGTAATTTCTAAATACTTGCAATGAGTTTCAATAGCCAATAAAAGTTTGCTCTCATAACTTAAGAATTAATTGTTGGATAAATAAACGGATAGACTTGGTTTCTGAGTTTGTACAGTGAGGAAAAACATACAAATAAAGCTTACCTATTTAGGTTGTAATGTCATGTATTTATTTTGCTCAATAAAAAATATTTCATCAATTTCTCCAATTCCTTAACAGAAATATAACTCAAATTTGTTCTTGAGATCTGTCACTATCTATTTTCCATAATTCAGGACATTGAACCATTTCTCACTCACTTAGGCCACTTACACTGTCCACAGAACAGATGACCCCATGAGCTAGAAAACAACCTAATAGATCAAAAGTATAATAGAACACGATGCAATCCATTTAGAGAAGTATTTCTCAAATCAGAATGCACAAAAGAATGATTCGGGACATTTTACATACAAATTATCTCAGACCCATTCACTCAGTGAAATACAGAAATTAAAAACAGGAGGGAGCAAATGATTCTCTTTTGAAACCAGAGTTTAGAAGCACATTTGTAGGTGGTGTTGTTAAAGTAGAGTATGGAATCCTACCCTGTAGGAGCTATCAGTAATGCCCAATTGTTTTCAAGAACAATGGTCTACCCCCATTGTTTAAAGCGATGGTGTTTAAATAATTAAACTTTGGAACCAATGCAATGTTTGTTTCTATAAACATCTTAGGGACACTCAGTCTCTGGAATGATTTGGTGATATGGATCAGAAACTCTAACAAAGTCCAAACCTTGTATTTCTAGAAATTTAGCCTAATGAAGTAACCATAGATGATGTAAATCTTTAGTCTGCAGATATATTCAGATTAATTTATGAAAATGAAAGATTATTAGCAACTGAAATAGTTTACATGAGAATTGTTTAACTAAATATAGAAGATTTACATAATGAAATACTATGCAGTGGTTAAATAAATACAGGATACTTACATTATGGAATATTATGCAGCTTTTAAAAATCAATTGAAATCAATGATCTTTCAAAACAATTCAGTGATTCCACTCCTAGGTCTATACCAAAAAGAGTTGAAAAGCAAGCACTTGAACAAATATCTGTATATTTGTGTTTGTAACAAGCAGCAGGGTTCATAATAATGAGAAAGTAGAAATAACCTAAGAGAACCCTGACAATGAATCAATAAACAAAATGTGGTCTCTACATACATACAACATGCAATGTTGTATATTATGGCTAAAACAAGAAACAAATTCTAACACATGCTAAAATATGAATGAGTCTTGAAAATGTCATGCTATGATGAAATAAACCAGTTACAAAAGGACAGATACTATATGATTCCAAGTATATAAAGTACCTAGAGTGATCAAATTAACAGAAACATGAAGTGGAATGTAGTTATTCGTTATGGGGAGGGGGACAGAGAATAAATATTTAATGGTTATGGGGTTTCGGTTTAGGAACGTAAATAAAGTTCTGGAGAATATAGCGGTGATGATTGTGAATGTACTTCACGTCATCAAACTGTTCTTAAAAATAATTAAGGTGAATTTTTTAATGCATATTGTACCACACTAAGGACTTAGAAGAGAAAGAAAGAATAATATTGAAGTATGCATTTGAAATTATGTAAGGAAACACTGCTTTACATCTGTTAATATGTACATCTATCTATACTTCTCATATACACACATATACATATACAGAGAAGGATCTGTTTTCAAACTTATGATGATTACTTTAAGGAAGTGTTTTTTGGGTATTTTGCATTATTTTTCAGTTTTCTAAAGTTTCTAACATGACTACATACCACTTTTGCGATCAGAAAAAGTTTTATGTATATAGTATAAGTTACATGAGTTACCTTAAAAACTAACACAAACCAAGAAAAGTAATACTGTACTATCACAACCAGTGTTTGTGTATGTGTACATAGAATTAAAGGAAGAAATAGAATAAAAAATGTTAAATTTGAAAAAATATTTTTAAAAGTTTAAAAAAATTGCATCAGCTAATACAATTAACAGAAATTTTTTGTTCCATCTTCATATTTTTTGTATTTTCCAAATTAGAGAAAAACATTACCTCCTAGGTGGTAGCTAAAAACTGGTGAATGGTGAAAATGATCTCAAAGCTTACTTTTGAAATTAAAATTACTGTATTTTATCTGATGTCACTGAGTTCAGAACATTGCTGCTAATACAAGACACTACTAATACACTAATTTTCAGTTCTTGATAAACATCTAAGCTACACACACACACACACGCCTCCCAAAGAATTCTTGTCAGAGAATAAATAAATATCTCACTTCCCTGCCATATACAGCACTTGTTCATTTCACAGTGCAGTGCTCTGCAAACACGTACTAGAGCGAGCAAGGGGCTATTCTTAAAAGCTTCAGAGGCTGAAATAGCAAAAACAGTATTGTCTGGTGTGACACTCCAGAGCAGATTTTGTCTTAGAAGCTTTTCCATTTAATTAATTCTCACAATACTTCTGAACAGTTATATTTTGAAGACAAGCAGCTCCCTGGACCATTGAAGACATGAATACTAGTATGTCAAGTTGTTTTCCCAACAATAAAATCGAGTCAATTGGGAGCACCATGATGCTATCTCAAAAGCCCTTATTTTTTAATTCCTAACTATTAAACAGAAAAGCAATGATCTAGGTCAGGCCTGCACTCATATTTTCATAAAAATAGCACAGCATCATGTTCAAGCCAAGAAAACCAATATTTTAAGGAGTGCCCCCCACCATATTGGTCAAAGGAGAGGATATGTTATCAGTTTTGGACTTGAAAGGTTTCTGAGGCTTCGGTCTATATAAAAATCCCTAGAGAGCAGTATATTGAGTCCCCAGCATGCTGGGGCTGAGCCTGGATAAAATGTCATTTTGACGAGCCTATTTTCAAAGCAAACACATTCATATAGTGAATCATTCCCTTAAGGATCTATGCACTTTTCTCCTATCAGACCAGGGGAGTTAATGAAAAGCACTGAGAATTGAACTAATTAGCCAAGGAAAAATTAAAACAGAATCTTGTTGAGACTCTAATAGTACAGGTGAAATTTCACATGACTGGTAGCACTGGAAGTTAGAATAATAATGTTGGTGGGTAAACTGACAATGAGCAACCATTAAAAGATGCCCACGATTTATTGGGAATTGTGTATTTTCAAACATACTAGAGGATGGTTAACAAAATCATGATGCATTTATCTAATAGAATATTGTAGAGTGGTAAACACGGGAAACTGCATTCAAAACAACAATCTATAAAAATAATGAGTACATATGTATGGACAAAGACATTGTAAACCAGTAATATTTTAAGATTAGAGGTGTCACGAAGACATTAATGACCTGAATGTCTTAAATATGGTCATACTATCTTTCCTTTCCTTGGTATTTTAAAGATGGCTGATTCATCTCTAAAGTACCTACAGTCTTTTCATTGCTATTAATTTATTGATACCCTAGTTTAGTCCACTATCATTAGTGCCCTGATATAAATATCATATGTATGTATGGATGTAATAATAATGCATTATTTCTAATATTTCGTGTGTGTGTGTGTGTGTGTGTGTGTGTGTGTACAAGCTCATATGTGCATTTTTAAAACTAATTTCTTGCTGTCCAGTAATGCATTATTTATGCTCCAATCAGGACATTTCTAAAACCCAACTCTGATCACTTCTGTTCTTGATTAATTTCCCAAGGTGCCTCGCCCTTAGGATGATGTCCAAATTCCTTCCTGATAGAGCCACTGCTGTGCTTTCTAGTGTCCTCTCTAACTTTCTTCTCTTGGGAATCAATGTTCCAGCCATTCTGTGGTTACCAGACTTGAACAATTTCCAACTTGTTCCCACCTCCCAATACCTGATTAGTATTCAGATTTCAAATGAATGACTCTTCTGGGAAGTCAGTCCCAATTCTCCAAGTCTAGAGAGTGTCCTTCACTGAATTCCCCTTAACAGACCCTGCTTCCTTTATAACCCTTATCCACTGTATTGAAATCACTTCTTTGTTCTCTTTCCCACCAATCTTAACATAGGCAACAATTTCACCTTTCTCTTCAACTTTCTACCTTTAATGTCTAACAAACAGATATGGTCTATTTATTCCATGAATGAGAGTTATACAATAATGCATTATTGGCAAATTCTATGAATGATATTCAATAAAATGAAACAGTAATGGTAGCAGATGACTCAATTTTTACTTCTCCCATCAGTTTTGTGAAGCCAAACAGTTATTCATCTAAGTATTTAAGGGAGAAAGGATTAGGTAACTCATTCTAATTTTTTCAAAAATCACTGAGTTAGTTCATGCATTTTAGGTTTCTTCATTGTAGATGACAGGGAATGCAGTGAGCATGGTGGTTCAGTAGTTGTTGGTTATAATCCACTACTATAAAAGAACCAAATATTCCAGTCTATCACTACTACTCTGAAGTCATTAAAAGACTAAAAGATGAATAAAAGTGTTGGATCACTTTTCTAAGGAAACCCCCAACTCCTGTTGGGATTTCTCATTATTGAAAGTTTGTCAAAAAGAGAAGTTAAAATGTGACCACCTTTGAGATCTGAACAGAGTAATCTGGGACAGATGTAGTAGGCACAACAGAATTTAGGACAAAGAAGAAATAAAGTTAACTTATTTGTACATTATTAAAATACCCAGTATTCTTTATAGAATTGTGAAGTTTTAGAGCTTGAAGAAACTTTTTCTTATTGAGGTAACATTGGTTTATAATACTGCATGTGATTCACAGGTATAGGATCACACCTCTTCAGATTTTGAAGATTATACATTTCTACATTCTCAAGGAAACAAGGCTCAGGAATGACTCACTCCAAGTGCTAAGGCTTTGATGGATCAGATCTAGAACTCTATTTTCTATTACCTAAGACCAATGTCCCCATTATCACACAATAATGGCTAGATGTAGTAATAAGTCTACAAAAAGGTGATAAAACCCATCTTATTTTTCAACAAAAGTGAACCTCAGTGTGTAGACACCAGCATGCATGGAAATCACCAACAAGGCTGAATGGGGACAAGTTGGGTTGTTGTGTTTTCATGCAGGAGTTTCCAAAATATTAATGGGATTCAGTAAGGGAAGCCACCAGTGTGAGCAAGTGTCTATATTTGCTTCAGTGGAAACAAACAGACCTCCGTTCACATATTTCCAAAGGAATTTAGGTGACCGAAAGCAAAGCAAAAAAGGAATAGGTGGTTTGTTACAGCCCATAGAGTATTCCATGAACAAACTTTTCTAGGACCTACTAAATATTTCAAATAAAATATTGAAAGGATGCCATATTTACAGCGTATCAAACTCAGAACTAAAGCACTAGATGTCTGCTCAGTATTTTTTCTTTTGGTAGAAAACATGCTCATTTTTAATGTCGCTATATTATTATAATCTGAAAGTACATCCTCTACATTACATATTGAATGGGGAAAAAAGTTTCTCTTCTCCTAAAATATTTATTCTCAGAAATGGAGGCTGTTTGTCCACTCATTGTAAATGGCCAAAGGGGCCAAATCACAGAAGGGTAATTTCTGAGGAGAGAGCACTTTTGCCACTGCATAGAAATAAGGGGAGCAAATGTTTTCATAAAAAAGTAACTATTAGGGACAAATAAGAGCTCTATTCACTGAACCTGTACATATCCCTTTATCCTTGTAAAACAAGCTATGAAAGCACATAATGACTAACTGCAGTAAAATTACTCATATTCTAACTTTGCATAATCACTAAAATGGTTCTGGTTTTTTAACCCTCCCCCTTCAACAATTCTGCACTCTTAAAACATTTTTTTTTCCAACCCAGCACAAATGGTTACAGCAAACGAGTGTACCAGGCACATCTGCTGTTCCAGAAAGAATTCACTCTCCTGTGCCAAATCCACGTCTATGGGAAGAAGTAAAAATAAATTGTGAGCAGGTTCAGCAAATGCCCGGATAAATCCTGCAATGACCACATGGGGTAGATTCATTCCTAGTAGTTGATGTGGCCTGAAAAAGGTAAGGCAAGGGATAAGTTGATCTGGAAGCAAACGTTTCTCTCACACCTGTCTTTGTCACTCAATCACTGACTGCACAATTAAGATACCTCCCTGCTTGCTTTCTCTGAGTAACTATTTAAATAATAGGATTGTGTTTATAACCTCAGAGGTGAGGGGAAATTGGCAAATTATTTCGCAATGTATGAACAATCCTCTTAAAAATAACAATGACAAGGCCATCAATAGTGCTAGTTTAAATGGCCCTCCAAACCATGCTTTGCGATTTTGTCCACTTATTTTTGAAAGCTTTGCTGATGAGTCTATCTGGTATTTTAGATCATGCAGTGCAGCAAATGTGCTAGAAGTTGGAGTAGGAAAGAGTGTTTTCTCTTTTGTAGATAGACACCGGCAATTGGAAATTTGAGGATTGCTTCTGCAAATGACCCCTCACTATTCGACTAGGCAACACGGTGGCCAAGCTTTACGCAACAGCAAGGACAAGCAAGACACAGGCTGAAACCCTTCATCAGTTGAGGGGTGCAAATTACTGAGAGCATGCACCCATTTGGGACTCCTCCTTCAGTGAGCATCCTTCTTATGGTAAAATGAAGACTATTTTAACCTTTATTCTTTCTTTTTAGAATTACAAGATAGAGAACAATAACAACTTCAAAAATAACTGGGTTTGGGGACACAATTTTAAATTAGGACAACAAGGTGCAAAAGTCTTGGGTCAAAACAAATTTTCTTGTGTTGTTCTTTGGGACTCAATGTCCTCTTTACAAGGAAAGTTGAATGGAAGAGATAAAAGATTTCTGTTAATTTAAAGCATCTAAACAATGCCTTTGATTTCAGATAATTTGTGGTATCTGAGGTCCATCTCATTTTGATATAATTTTCAAGATTTTTTTTGTAAACTAAATATTTGTATATTACAGAATGCTTAATGCCCTTATGCTATAATGTTACATGAAAATAACAGGAAATAAACTTGTACAAGTGACATTGTTAAAGACTAATATCTGCGTAAGAAAAAAAAAGCTATGGATATTAGGCAATAACTACCTTATTATTTTTCCTTCATGTTATTTTATAAAATTTTATTTTATTTTATAAAATGAACATGTATATTTACATTTAAAATAAAATAGTATTGTTTATAGAGAAAAAAAAATCCCATCTCCAAACATGTCTACCTTTCAGCAAATAAATTCCATTTTTTTCAAACCATCAAAAGCAAAGAAATATGATATTAGTTGTCTCTAAATATATCACTCTAGAATTCATTTAAAAAATGGTGTCATTTATACAGTCATTGACCATTAACTGACCACCTTCTAAATAACAGGAATTTTGCCAGCTGCTGGGTAAGAAGTTATGGTTCCTGGCCTCAATGAATTCAACTATAGTCTGGGGAAACAGGCAGAAAACCAGTGGAAACTTCTCAGATTCCCAGAAGTCTGACAAACTCTACTTGGAATACAGTGTTCAACTGCGGCCCATTCATTTTCAAACAGAGCTGAGTTCCAGCCAAAGAACACTGGCTTAAGAGACTGAGGGCCAGGGGCTTTCATTCTCCTCTAACTACTGCATGACATCAGGCTAGTTCTTGTTTTCTGTGTTATTCACCTCCTTCCCCCACAGGGTTTGGACTGAAAACGCATCATACTTCACATGAGCAACTAAATTTGAACTCCCCTAGCCTGTTTTTTCCTGGACATTCTAAATTCCTCAGATAAATGCCACCTAGGTAATACTCACATCCAAGTTGAAGAACAATTGTTCTAAACTGTACAACTCAAGGATAGGGACCATGACCCAAATATTCATCTGTTTATCCTTCCATAATACTTTGAACATGGCAGCAAAAAGATTGTCACAGCACTGTAACAAAACATCATTCAGGAATGAATGCAATAATCAATAAACATATTTATGAAGTTATTCCCTCATTTGTTTAAATTTTCATTAGTCTATGTGTGTGCATGTGTGTGGAGGAGGGGAGAGAGAAAATGTCCTTGCATGTTCTAGGATAATTGACATAGAAACACAGGTATATAAGATAAGCAGTGTTAGCTACATCACTACTTGTTTAGAAAAGGGGAAAATCATGGGGAAAAAATTGCAAAAATACCATTTTCTGAGGTATCAAAGGTATAATATGTAGAGCTACTCATTTTATTGTTGGATTTCTTCATTCAAAACCTCAGCAATAAAAACAAACAAAAAACCCATAGCAAAATGCGATTTCTCAGGGATAACATGGCAGGCAAAAGGACTATGTATTTTACTATTATAAAGTGTTCAAGTCTGTACTTGAGCCTCTGTCACTCCATGATTTTAATGTTTGAACAATATATCATTCACTGTTTCATAGAGTTATGAATGAAAGTGCTAGTTGAGCTCTTGTGTAAAGCACAGTTTCTTCATTAAATCAGCACTATATTTATTGTGGAAAATAGTAATGGTTAATAAATAAAATGGAAAGCAACCATAACTCAGCACCTTAGGGATAATTGTTAAATTTCTAAACTTTGCCTTTGATGCATTTACATGTATAGGTGTTTGTTGGTTTGAATGTGTGTGTGTGAGTGTGTGTGTGTCGGGGGGGGGGAGGGCTGTTGGAATGGTATGGTGTTAAATGTCAACCCCATTTATAGGCAGTTTGGTATTTTCTTTTTGACGTATCATAGATGACAAAATTGTTTAATTCTTCAGAAAAGCTGCTTACAATGTGATAACCAAGCATTCAATGTGCTTTACCAGACATGAACTCTCAAGTGGAATAACCTAGTATTTATTGTACTTACTTAATTGCAAAACCAAATACAGGTTGCAAAGCATTAAGATTTTCCCACTGTCCTAAATTATACTATTCTCTCTTCACAAAGTAGTTTGTTTCTAATAACAAAGATTTGAGGAGGTGCACTGGTATATCAAAGTACCAGGCACATACTTCTCACAGAATGTCAACTCCCCACCTACTCACTTCCCATGTATATCAGATGATCGTCTTTCAGTCAGTCACACTATACACATGCAATTCAGACTCGCAAAAAATACCTCAATGTTAAACCCTCTGATATTGAATTCCAAAAGCCCTGTTGTCTCAAGACATTTGATATTTGAGATGGAACATCTAAGAGCATTTATTATTACTGTTATTATATTATTACCATTATTATCCTTCTATGTTTTTTTTTTTTTTTTTTTTTTAAAGATTTATTTTTTATTTATACATACAAGCTGGGGTACAGGCCAGAGGCATGGGGCGGCGAGAGGGTTCACCAGAGACAGAGCGGGGAGCAGAACAGGCAGATCAGAAATACACTGTTGAGGGGAACAGCGGGTGAGGCAGGAGAGGTCTGCCGCACCATGTGGGATTCTCCCCGGCCAG
>PVIJ01011237.1:0-32462 GCA_004024925.1 Scalopus aquaticus | reverse complement strand
TCCTTCTATGTTTTTAACAGGCCAATTTTAGGAAACTGAATGCAGAATGACAGGACTAGGGCTGTACTGAAGAATATAATTCTGGAAGCCATATGCTTATGAAGAGCATAAAGGGAGTCAGACAAGAAAGTATTGGAACCACCTAGGGGAGAAACAATGAGGCCTTAATAAGACACAGAGTTTGAAAGGAAAAGGCTCCTAAAGCTGTAACTAGGAGGCTTATCCCTGCACAAACTCTGTCCCAGAATAGCTTTTTCTAGCATCTTTACTTTGGACAACAACATTTCTAAAAATGAATATGTATAGAACAAACGAGCTCCACCGATATGGTTGATTTGGTGGAAATCACGAAAATATATTGGAAACAAACTTTGTTGAGACAGATATTAAACTGGGGAGAGAGAAACAGAATCATGGAATAAGGCTTATTTACACTGGAAGGCCTCTGTTCTGAAGTTAATTTAAAATTAAGTGACATCATTTACATATTGTAGTCTATGGCTTCTTTAAGAGAAAGGGTAATTTGTTTCTTTTGGGAAATTCAAGTAGTACAGTGGTTATGCACAGGAACTTAAAAAAGAGGCTAGACATTTTTGTATGTAAACACAGCATATGTGTCCAAGTGACCTAAATGATTTGACTTCCGTTAAAAATTCAAAGATAAAATCTTGCCTCTAATTCATGTCATCCTCTAACTGTGGAGATCACTATGTGAGCCCTCATATCAACAACAAACCTCCCAAATTATTGTTTTATTTCACATATTTATTAGCATTTGCCTAAAATAATTAATTCAACTAAAACTGGGATTTGGGGTTAGAAAAGAACACTACACTTGGCTTTATCTAAATAAAGCACTAAATTGTTTTCCAATGGTGTTAAATCTCACAAATTGAGGGTCAGAGGTCATGGGCAGTCTTAATAGAACTCAATTCCAGGAAGTTAGTAACTCTGACTCTGCATTCCTAAGTGTCATCTGGGTAAAAATAGCCATACTCTTCACCACTCCCTACTATGCCCATCAGAGGTTAGGAGGCTGCTAACCATATATCTCCTTGATTGCACTATGGTTTGTCCTCTAAGGGTAAAGTGAAATACATCTTTTGTAATAGCCTTGTCTACTTAAAAAATGAAAGAATACCTGCTTTAAGAAATATGGAAGAAAATGGAGTTATTCTATTATTAGGCAAGAAACATCTAAAAAGAGAGAATAAAGCCTAAAAGATTATCATGAAACAAGTCATACTTTTGACCTGTTTCAATCACTTACCTGGATCCGTGATACTGCAAATTACTGCCCTACATAAAGTGAATTCCATTCTACACTGACCAATCAGAGAGGTTAAATATAATTCTCTGTGCAGTGCAACAGAAACAAGAGTGCAGCAATGCTCTAAAAACTGACAAAACAATGACAATAACAGAAAATGAAAATAAAGGAAAAAAAACAATAGCAAAACCTTCACATTTTCAATTTGAGCTAAACAGATTGTGTGGTGTGGTAACAAATTTGAAGAGGTGTGAATCTATACCCTTAAATCATATCTTGTGTTGTAAATAAACCAACATTATCTAAATAAAAAACACTTTAATATAAAGTTATCTTATAAAAACTAAGTCTACACGTCATTAAAAAGTCAAAAAAGAAAATAACAAAACAGAATTTGTGAAATTATCATGTTTCTTGATTTTATTTATGCAACTTTTAAAATATGATCAAGTAAGTTTAATGAATAAAAATAGATTATTTTTAGCCTTTTATGTTTTCTTGGTAAAGAGATAATGCAACAAAACTTTTATTGTGGACTACAGGATGTTAAGACTTTACTTCAGAGAATAATATTTTTAGAGACATAAAAGCATTATGGTTTTCAGAAGTAACTATTAAGATAGATAATATACATGGATGCAACAAAAATTATACAGATGCTTATAGTTTATTGTACAGCTTTCATATATATATATACACACACACACACACAAGCTACATGTACCCAAATATTCAATTTATCTAATTATTCATTGCTAAAGAACATCATTCATATAGTAGATATGGCCTAGAAGATCTACTTAATAAAGAATTTGCTGTTCTTTTGAAAAACTAGTGAGAGCTAAATGAGGGAAGGAAACAAGAGGAACTCATTGCTAAAATGAACCAACTGTATTTGTTTTTGTTCCTCTTAATTTTCTGATATTTGCCAACACCCAGAAATGGCAGGATAAATGCAAAAATAAAAGACCACATCATGTGCATTCAAATTGTCACAGATCAGATCTATATAAAGAAAAGCATTTCCCTCTAATCAAATAAGCACAATAGATCACAAGGCTCTTTGCAGTACAGGGAACTTCATCATGAGTTCCCCGCAAGGAGCTCATATACGAGCAAAAGTGACAAAACATACCAGTAAGTGACTATTAATACAAAAGTTAAAAATGCTAAGTAATATGGAAGAAATTATTGAGGTTTCAGATGGATCATTCCCACAGTGGCAGATAGAGAATGGATGTGAATTTGTCTTGTGGGATAGAATTAGAACATAAACACAGCTTCATGCTGTGTGTGCATAGCATCTGTGATACAGGAGAAGGCCAGATTCTTTTTCAGCAAATGATGTGAGCAGAGGCACAGTCAAAGCACGGACCACCAGGAGAACAAGTTTGGCAGGAATTTAATAACAGCTGCAACATACCATGATCCAGTTTTGAACTTAGTGCTTTATATACCAAAGAAGGAGAGTCTGTTAGTATCCCCATTTTATAGATGGGAAAACTGAGATCTAGTGAAACTGAGTGACTTGGCTGAAGTCAAAGAATAATCTAATCCTTGTGTCTGAATCTAGCCTTCATGGTTCCAGTGTGTGCCTATTAGTCACTTGTACATTGAAACAAGTACCTAAAGCAAGACTGCAAAATTTGGTCAGGACAGATTGTGAAGGGTAACATCTGTCTTTAATTTTAGTTGACAACTAATCTGATAGAATTAAGGGATAGATGTTACGGCAAAAGAAAGACAAGAGAGGGACATTCAGTGCTGAGAAAAAAAAAATGCATCACAAGGAGAACAATTACTTTCTGAAGAGAGGGACTGTTATTTCATTAAGAGTAAGGACACACATACCTCTGATGCAAATTAATTGTTTAGCTAAGGGTGACATTTTTAAACAGTCTTGAAAAAGGCAGTTTACAAAATGTTTATTAAAGTCTTATTATCATGGTTATATACACTATTCTGTATCCACAAATGATCTCAGTTTGAAAGATAATATTATTTTTAAATATCAAAGTTTTTCCTCCATGTGTGGTGCCATTTAAAATTCCTTCCTCAGAGGACAAGAGGGGAATTTAATTATCATGTTAACACATTGTGAAAATTAAAACAATATCAACAAAGGCCACAGAACCAGAAGCATGACCTCCCATTCATTAGAAACCATTACAGTCCAATGTACTGCATTCTCAAAATTAACATTTTTGTGTACTGAGTTTGTTTTTTAGGAGTTAAAGGGAGGGAGTACAATGGATATCCATGAATTATCCTCTAAACCTCTTAAATAGTATACTGCAAAGCAAGACATCTACTTTACTTTAAAGGAAGCTGAACAATACCAGGTACTACAAGATTCCTCACTAAAGTCTTGATTACACTGAATCAGATAAGTCTGGCCATCAGTCTCTTCATCTAAATTCAAAATTCAACAGACACACAGCACATAACCACTTTAGGGAAGGCTGTTTCAAAACACCCTGCCTTTTTATTAGTCTATTACATGAAAATTATGGTAATTTCTTAATAAAGTCATGGAAACAGGTCACATTATTAATTGTATTGCAAACGTAATATTTAATTAAGGGTACATTATGTTGTTAGAATTTAGCATCTGGCACTCGGGTCTTGCAGGCCATGTGGAATAACAACATGAAAATAATCACAAGAAATGCCCTTTTAAGTTCCAGTGCTCTGTAGAGTCAACTTTCTCTAGAACAGCATTTAAGGTCCGTTATATGTTGTGGAAAATATTGAGAACGCAGAGAGAAACTCACCAGCCACAGGCCCAGATCAAATCATCAGCATTCTGAGGGCCCACTTCTTTTAGGAGAGAAAAATGACTTTTCTATAAGCATGTTAGTGAAATTTGTCTTGCTCTGTGGTCCCTCACACATGGACTCAACTATTTCTAATGTTTAAAATAGACAGTCTAATGTATTTTATTAGTTTAACACCAAGTTTTCTTATATATATATGTTTCTCATCGTTTCTAAGGTTCCTTTCTAATGTCAGTTAAACCTAGTCAAGCGCGGACTACTGGATCTACCTCGTGGTTCTTCATCATTTACTGCACTTGTTCCTCAAAGGGCTTTTTTCTCCCACTAAATAAGTCATATCACATTACTGTTGCTTCATGACTATTTCCTGGTCTAAATTTTGTAACTGGTATTTAGTTAAGAAAAACACACTTCCATAAAATCTACAGTACCTTTTCCTTTTAAAAATGTCAAACCAAAGTATCCTGAACTTTAAAATACTGTAGTTAAGAGAAGACAGCTTATCTTAACAACAATAAAAATGACCCCAATGAAAGAAAGTTTTTTTCCCTTCTGGTATAAAAGTTAGTCCATGTTACTATGAAAGCTAAGGCAAAGCGGCATGTAGTCATTTCGGTAGGTAGCAATGACCTTGGCTCTCCCTGAAAGTATAAGGTAAAGGATCGCCACATCTTATCCTGCCCTAAGGACATTCCCTCCAAAAAATCACACTCTTTTACTGCAAGAGACAGCCAGGGACTGTACATCATGGCATCTTGGAAATGGAGAAACTATACATCAGTGTTAGCTAATATATGCTCTCTCTTTAGATTTAGATAGGTAAATAAATATACAGATAATGTGTGTATGTGTGTGTTCACATATATTTCATACATATTTAATGAAGGAACAGAAATAATCTTGGCAATTCAGATATAAAACAAGTGCATTTACATATTCTCTATTTTTCGCCCCTATGAAATATCCATATAAAGATCCAGTAATAGTTAGCAGGTTTTCAATTGTAAATGGTTTTGACATTTTCAACTTCAGAAGTTTAACACCTAGATTTGTAGCCTGGAGCAAAAGTGGTCTGTGTGTCTAAACCTTAGAACTGAAGGAAGGATGGCAAGTGCCCTGTCCTGGTCCATTTGCTTAGAGAAGGGGCCATTTTTCTGTCCTCCCTCCTTACTGTGGGCAGTGCTGTCAGAGCTGTGAGAGAATTCCATCCCATGAATCCACTCAGTTGTCAAGGAAATAGCTCAAGCTCAGAAATCAGTCCTCAAAAACAAGGAGAGGAAGAAGAAAATAGAGTAAAATAACCTGACATATCCTACTAGGATTAAATGCAGAGACATATGCATAGAAAAATGTAATAGGAAAAGGGTCAAGCCCATATGAACTCGTTATAAATCCAAGCGTTAAAATACTGAAGGTAACAAGTTCAATAAACTTCAAAGATGCTCATCTACCTTTTTGAGGACTCTGAAATCTCTAAATGACTCACTGGTTCTCTGTAGAATTATAAAACAGTTAAATTATATCTTGTGATTTATTTATTTATTTGTTCCTTTAGAGTAACAGTTGAAATGTGGGGACCTCAAAGAAAATTTAAAATGCCATGTATATCTGCCACAACTCAGTAGGAAAGCTTTGCATCTCATTTTTAAAATAAAAAAGAAAGAAAAATATGTTCAAAGCACTTATGGCAATGGTGCTTCATTTCAGTAAAACCAAATAACTTGTTTAAGTTTTCAAGCTGTTGTAGAAATGTTACATGAATGGAATTTTGGGGGAGGGAACAATTTTTATCTTAGAAGGAAATTAGACTGCCTCTAACACTTGTAATCTTAAGAAAGTTGGTTGCAGAGATTTGGGATCGAGAAGTAAGATGATGTGGAAAGTATGAAGAAATAAGACCCAAATATAGAAGTATGAAAGGAAAAAAAAAAAAAACAAGTGAAGGAACAGGATGTAGAAATGAATAATTTAGATATAAAACATGAGGAATGAACCATGCCAATAAAGACATAATCTAAATAGAAAATTCCCGTAATTGTCTTAAGTCATGATCAAATTCCACACACATTAAGACCAAAAGTTAAAAAAAAATCTTCTAAACCTATTTTTTTCAGCTCTAAAACTGGAAAGAGAAGCTTACTTTTTAAAGAAAAAAAATCCCTCATTTAATTCTTCTCTTATCATAGAACCTTCTTTGTCAGTTTTAACAGCAGATTAATCACTTTCGCAACCTACGGAAAAAGTTTTCTGGAAAGCATAACAGCCTGCAAGTGTAAATGACAGTATTACTTTTCCTGCAGCTCAGCCGCCTACAAATTCTCTCTCATCCATGACTCAGCATGAGGTAAAAGGAGCTAATGAAAAGGGCCACATTTTCTTTTAAAATTTGTGAACTTTCTTTTAGTATGCAGAACTGTCAAAAAAAAAAAAATCCCCCAAAAGCTTGACAAAAAGTAAAGCAGCTCTCCATGAAAGCTAGTCAGCTATATAACTAGAAATTTTAGCAAATAATGCTGAAAACACGTTTGTTGTTTTTACCCACCGAAGACTAACTTAAAATCTACTGGGAAACTAGGCTATATGCATTCCTATATTATATTTATAAGATCATGGCAGAGGATTAAAAAATGTGGCTTTGTTGAGACCAAGATTTCAAGAAGAAAGACAGAAAACACAGAACTTTGTGGTCAAAAGAAGGGACTTGTCCTGGGACTTTCCCTCCTAGTAAAACACCACTTGATTTGATCGTGCAAATAGTTCTCTAGAAGCAGTAGGGTTCTAAGGGAGTCATTAAATAGGCAGGAAAATAATAATTTATGGTAAATTTTGAACTATGGAAGGAAAATGTGATGACTTTGTTGGAAATGTATGTGAACTAATGAGACAGTCTCATAATAAACATTCATTAAATATTTACTGAGTACCCAATCTTGGCTAGACACTGTGCCAAGCAATCGGCAGCAGGCAAGGAAGTTTAGCAACTTCCTTGAAAGATAGGGGAAAAACAAAACAAAACAAAACAAAAGAATGTGGCAATTACCTTGAAATGTGGACAAGATGGCCTGAGTACACACAGGTTAAACAGAACATGTACACAAAGTAAAATTCTGCAAAGAGTCTATTGAAAGTCAGTATTGGGTAGACTGGGCAAATTGTTGAACCACAGACTCTAAGTTTGATTATATGGAAATAGATGGGGACTAATGGGGACTAGAAATAAAGGTAACAAGGCAATCATGCTGAAGAAGAGCAGAATACGAATTGCCTGAGAGACAGCTGGAAAAACGCAGTGTTGTGTTCAGAGGATGTTTTTGTTTTCATTTTATGATCATGCCAAGTGATGACAAGATCCAGGGTGTAACCATGGGAGTGGTGGCTGCAGCTGAGAAGAGATAAGAGTCCCAGGAGACAAGAGTCAAGGGAGGAGAAACCAAGGAGTAGAGGCCTGAGAACTTCCAACCATTCTGAAAGCCTGGACACCCAAAACAGACAATGAGCCATTTTGCCACATTGTCAACAAGTGACAACTAGTAGCAGATTAGTGAATGACAGCAACAGGGAGGAAATATTTTAGTCAAATGTTTGCAACCTTCACAAAGCATATAAACATATTAATTGTAACTCAATTTAAATATGCAAGAGCAACTCAACTCCCCTTTTTATAATTTGGAGAATACAGAGGAACTATTTGACAGTGGTACTGTTCCTAGAGGATGTAGGTGGAGCTTTTCAGATCCCTACAAACCTGAGGTCTTCCCACTTGTACCATTTCCAACAGCCATCATTTCTTCCAGTCACCATTCCCAAGAGTGACTCTAGCATTCTCAGAGCACCTCTCTTGCATTTTTTTCCTGCTGTTCCTATTTCTTTCCTTTAAGTGTCCAATGTTACTTTATTGTAGGCATTTGATCTTTTGTACAAAATGGCTAGTGTTCCGTGTCAATTTTGCCAAGCTATACAGTCTACAGTTATTTAATCAAACACGAATCTAGGTATAGTTATGAATGTGATTAATGTGGATGTGATTAATGTCCACAATCAACTGACTTCAAATAAGATAGATTATTCTAGAAAATCTGGGTTGGTTTTATAGAAAACTGAAAAGCCCGAGGGAGAGTTGAGGCTTCCCTATAGAATAAATTCTGCCTATGGCAGTAGTGCTAATCCTGTTACAGGGTTCCAACTGTCCTTCCTAAAGATCTGGCCTGTTGATGCTGGATTGCCCAGCCACCCCACATGATCACATAAACTAATTCTTTGAAATTAAATCTCTCAATACATATGATCTACTGGTTCTGCCAAACATTGAATACTATACCACTTCTATGCATCATCAAATGGACTGATCTTTTACTGCTGGTTGAAAAGAAACCATTCCTTGGTTTGTCAATGTTGCTGCAAGACTTTATCTAGAGAATTCTTGCTGCATTATAATCTCTACCCAAAACAAGACCTCAAGGTTGCTTTTGTAAAAACACTCTTTCCCACCATAAGTTGAGAATACTAGGAATATGTTCTCCCCACCCCCACAGGTCTTTTAACAAAGTGGGGACTTCCTGGATTCCATG
This sequence comes from Scalopus aquaticus, assembly GCA_004024925.1. Lineage (NCBI taxonomy): Eukaryota > Metazoa > Chordata > Mammalia > Eulipotyphla > Talpidae > Scalopus > Scalopus aquaticus. The sequence goes on along the minus strand of PVIJ01011237.1, from coordinate 23,847 downwards.
GAAGCTTTCAGCTATTCAACAAGGACAGGGAAGCAATTTTATGACACAGAAAATTACCAAAAATTCCTCAATACTCTACATAAAATTGAAGTCATTAAAACCAGAAACAAAGAAAAAGATGGTCAAAACCATGAAAAAAAGTCATATGATTTAAGAGGCAGAATACCTAGTTATTATTGATCTATCAATAATTTATAGGTTATAACTGTTATAATTATAATTATAATTAAATACTAACTGTTTGGGACATAATTTTTTAAATTGGAAAAGGAGACACCTATTGAGAAAAAAAAAAAAAAACACTTCATTCCACTAGTATTACTCTCAAGAGAAAGATGATAAAATATTTTGATCTTTAGGTAAAAATAGCTCTTGGTACCTTGTCAGTTATATTGCATAGTGGTAGCACAGTTTGTAAAAGCCATGATTTGAAACTACACACTCAACTCAATAGGGACTTGAAAAGTATACTTAGATTTAGAATTATTAGTAAAGTTAGATTGTGCCTAACTGGAAGTGGTATAATACTTTTTTTCATATTTCAAAATGTGATTGCTTTGTTTTTTCATTGTAGATTAGTGGGTGACAGCAATGTTAACATGGAGACATGAACATGCATGATCTTTCTGATTGGAATAATTTGAAGCACAGAACATAAATCACAAAGATCTTTATCAACCATTCTTATGTTACATATGATAATTGAAATTTCAAGGAGGGCAGGTAATTTTTCCAGGGCCAGGGAGATTAGGTAGAACTGGGTCTAGAATGTGGGTTTCCCAACTTTTCACTCAGTTTCTTTCTACTACACACTTACGGGTAAGAGAGTTTTACAACACACTTACATCCACACATCCATATCCCTTGCTTTCCTTGTCCTTAGTAAAATCCCACAGGATGCATTTGGCAGGATTCAGAGATTGCTTTGGCAACTCTAACCACATTCCTGGAATCCATTTGCAAATGCTGGTCAGCAGAGCCTGCTTCATTCCCTTTTTGGTATTACTCACTCTGTAAAGGTTAAGTGTATGGGAATTATCATAAGTTTATTTTTATTCCCCTACCACCACTTTTTTTTTTTTTATAAGTGATCATTGACTACGAAAACACAGAAAATACATTTCACGGAATGATTTTCTAAAATCAAAATTCCATATGGGCTGGAACTGAGACAGACTTAGGGATAATCAGTTATAACATTAGTACCTTCTACAGTAAACCAGTCAAAGATGATCAGTGTGGGGGAGGGGTCTTCACCTTTTCCTGAAAGCACTTCCAAGTTGACTCTGGGCTACCCCAGCATTTCACCTGCTGTGTGCTATAGCAGCACCAGCAGCTGGAGATCACATTGTGACTCAGTGAGCCAGTGGGAGAGAGGGTCAGATGAGGAACTAACTCAGAATTGTAGAACACAAGTCTCAACTAGCAACTACTAAATGTGGTCTCCTTAGTTGGAAAGATCAAACTAAAAAAAGTGAGAGGATGACCTGCTAAAATAAGTCTCCTTAAGTAGAGAAACAATATTTCCCTTTAAAAATTCTGAAAGGCAAGCAAAATCTTACTACCTTCACTCTGGATTAAATTAATGTTCTAATAGTTAAAAATAAGAGCACAATATGGACTGATTTGCAAATATTATACAAAGAAAAAGTGTAAGTGGAGCAGGGGTGGTCCTAGGAATGGGAAATAAAATCCATAACCATATCAGGTAACTGTAGAAAAAAAAATAAAGTATGGAAACACTATTTAATAGGACCCAAACTCCTCACTGCTATATTACTTAACTAAGATCTCACAAATTATTTGAATATAAAAGGAAAGAAATCATAATTGTCCCTGGGAAACATAAACCTCTCAACTGCAAGTGCGTTTCCCTCACCTGTCTTTCAGGGTCAGTTGTCTTGGTCTGGAGGGGGATTGAAAAGAGGGCCATTCTATTCATTCAATATTGATTTTAATACTAAAAATCATAGTTATACTTTTGATTTGACATAGGTTCAAGTACCACAAAGGTATATATAGACACAAGGACAAGTCATTTCTCAAAATCTCAAATTTTTTTCTAACATAGTATATTTCACGATCACAATTGTTTTAATGTCAGCTCTGAAAGATGCCGGGCAGTGATGACAGGGAAAGGGAAAGAAGGAACGGAAGGCAGGGAGGGAGGGAGAAAGGGAGGGAGAGGGAGGAAGAGAGAGAGGCAGCAAAGAAAGGAGAGAAAGACACTAAAAAAAGGAAAGAAGAAGACAACAAGTAGGAAGAAAGGAGAGAAAAAATTTACTAATTTTAAAATTTGCCCTTGTAACTTTTTATTACCAAATGCACATACATACATACTATGTATATACAGTTATAAAAATATACATATTATATATAATTTATAAAATAGCTATACAAATTTTTGTATAAATTTTACAAGTATAAATGTATACTTGTAAAAAAAAAAAAGCCAAAGGGTCATTATAGAAACTTTAAAACATAGAAAGGATTAATAGAAATGTTTCCTTTCCTATAGCCTCAGAAAAATTGTTAGTGTATATATGCTTTTAGAGGTTTTAAAATTTGCATATGTACTTATATGTGTAAAAAGCAATGTCATATAGATAATGCATAATTTTTTTTTCTAATTAAGAGAAAAACAGATGCGGAAGTAACATTTCCCATATAATATAGAGAAAATAAGAGAAAATCTTACTGTTGGAGAATTTGAATTTTTTACATCAAAGATATTCTCAGATTAAGTTTCACACACTAGAAAGTATAGGAGTAGATAGGAGGAATGTGAGAGAGAAACTTGGGTAATCATAAGAATAACACTACTGTTTTACATGAAATGTGGCTTACTCATTTCTTCACAACAACTCAACATCACCCCATATTACTGCTGTTCCATTTTTCTCATGGGAAAGTGAGGTTGAAAAATCTTAACTCCTCTGGTTAAGGTCACCAAGACAGAAAACAGCAGAGCAAGACTTCAACGTATGTCTTCAATTATTTTACTGTTGGAAAAGCTAGCACCAAACATACAATGTTGTATGAAGATGTACAATATCTTCACCATTTTGAATTACTGCTTCTAGAAATCTGCTTACCGATGGCAGAGATAGTCACAGAAATGACACCTCACCAGGGTGCATAGCAAGAGGGCTGTGGAGCCCTCTCCTCCATGATTACTATCTTCTAGACAGGATATGCCTACATTATTCTTTTTCAAGCCTAATTTAGAAGTTCAAGAATTCATACTGAGGGCCTCCCCGGTGGCGCAGCGGTTGAGTGCTGCGCTGTGGAGCTGTTGGCAGTGGTGATGCGAGTTCGACACCCAGCCAGGGAGAATCCCACAGGGCGCGGCAGACCTCTCCTGCCTCGCCCACTGCTCCCCTCAGCAGTGTATCTCTGATCTGCCTGTTCTGCTCCCCACTCTGTCTCTGGTGAACCCTCTCGCTGCCCCACGCCTCTGGCCTGTACCCCAGCTTGTATGTATAAATAAATAAATCTTAAAAAAAAAAAAGAATTCATACTGAGGGTCTTTAATCCTGTTTGGTTTTTTGTTTGTTTGTTTTTTTCCTGAAATACAGAAAATTGACCCCAAGGCACCATGGTATAAAGCAAAGAACAATGGACTCTAAGTTAGGAGCCTGAACTCAAAATTCATCACAAAATAGCCCTGAGAATGAGCAGTCACCTCTTCTCACTTTATACAAATGAGCAAGCCATTTCTTCGAGCTTTTCCTTTACTTCCTCTAAAACGATGGCACTAATAATAGAACTGATTAAAGTAACCGAGGTAATAGGTAATTCAACTGGCACAGTGCGTGATATGTGAAACATTCTACCAGCCTACCAGCTACCAGCTCACGGAGCGAGGTGACAACCCACTAGCAGAAAGAAATCATTTCCTCCAGGCTGGTGCCACTGGACTGAGTATTATATTAATTCAATTCTATTTAAATTCTCTGTGTTTAAAAGAAACCAATCAATTTGAACCAAAGCAAATTCTTGTTCATCCGAAGTCTATAAAGGGCTAAAGAATATTTAAAGAGCTGCGACTTTTCCTGAGCCAAGTCTGGATAAACACCCATGATCTGAAGTAGAATAAGAACCACTCAAGGGCACGCCATGAGCCTCAGCTGCTCCTAGCAGGCCGGACGGCAGCAGGTCAATGTTCGTTGAGGACAGCTATTCAGAGGGCAGGCAGAATCTGGCCAGGCTTCTCTCTTCGCACTTCCATGTAAACTCACACATCGCTGAAAAGCCACGGTTGAAAGAGACCACACCAAATATATCCCCCCAATCCAATCAATCGCCCAAACACCAAATTTTTGTTTGCTTAATGGAGGAGGAGAGAATGATCCTAATTGGTCCAAAAAGATAAGAACAACTGGGGAGAACCCATTTCTCAGTGTCCTTCAATCAAGAAGTCCACGTCATCAGCAACGCTAATTTAATAAAACCAGAGCGGTGGTGCTATAATTGGATTGCCATTCTAGCTAGTGGGTTTCCAGGGTAACCGTGTTCTTGCCACAGATAAAATCCACCTAGTACCATAGAGATTAAGAGGTTTGGGACGAGCCAGCAACAAACATGAGGTCAAGAATACATTGAAGACAGCTATACCAAAAGCAAATTAATCAAAATGGACTGAATTTAAAATTCCGGCTGTGCCATAAAGTACTAGTTGTAGACTGTCAGAAAAAAAAAATTAATTTCTCCTGGCCTTGTGTCCTCATCTGTAAAATGACCATAACATGATATCTCTCTCAAAGGATTGTCAGAGGGGTAAACAGGGGACTTAAACCGTAAGTGGCAGATTTTCGACCTCCTGGGTAATTGCTATATCAGAAAAAAAAAAAAAAAAAAAGGTTACAAATGACAGATGTCCTTAAAACCAGATATTCAGAGACCTAGGAAAATAAGCTTTGTTTTCTTTTCATCTTACAACTTGGGAAGTAAAGCACCCCGACAGCTTCTAAAAGAGCCTGAAATGGCTTATGAAACCACATTGTCTTAGGGCTGAGCTTCTGTTATTACTGCCCCCACGGTCCTCACTTCTGGGAATATGCTGCCATGTCAGAGGCAATTTTGCAAGTCTTAATTGAGGCGGGACTCAACTTTTCAGACCACAAATTAAGGATCGGGAAATCGTCCCTGCTTAGGGTGTAACAGCTAACTGTAATGTTTCATAGCCATAAATACAGCAGGCCCATTTAGCATGTTTCCCCCTCAGGGGAAAGGCAAAACTGCTGCAAAAATAAGTTATGAAGAAAAGGGGAATTTTCCTTTCAAATGAAAAAAAGGACCAGAATAAATGTGCAACTTTAAAGGGTTCTTTGATGTATGAATTTCAGGAAGGGGGAATATCTTTCCCTGTGTCTAGTACTATTAGAACAGGTATCTAAAGGTGAATACCAAACATTATCCTTAGCTGTAAAACTGAATGTGTTGGATTCCTCCCCAGCCCATGGGAAATTAAGCTGGAAAGGAGAAAAACAGCTACTAATATACACCTTTGTTCACGGTCACAAAACAACTTTCAGGCAACAAGCAGCAAAGCAGTGAGGAAGATGAAGTTTGAGAGCAAGAACATGCCTGCACAGAAAAAGTTTCTGTTGTCCTAAGATTAAATGCTGAGGCAGGAAGAGATACTATTCTTGAAGCAAGTGAGAAAAGATGGTAAAGTGCGATATTAAAATGCAGCACACTGGAATAAGTTTGCCTCTATAAAAACTGTTATGTTCTGTATGTGATTTAAATTAATGCCTATATTTGTTGGAGATAAAATTAAAATGAAGATAAATGGTGCCAACATATAGCGTGTTCACTGGAGCAATAAATAAGGCAGTGAAAGGTACTTTACATTTCAGTCACATCTATCGGAACAGGGAGCTCAAAGCATTTGAGGAACATTTGTTAATTAAATGCTATAATAGGTTTGTGAGGCACCCAGACGTTAGCATATCCATCTTCCGAAAAGAGTCAGGGAGGTTCAGTGACCCAGGACACTTTGGATGCTGAGACTTTGAAGCCCAGGTTGCTGAGGGCAGCTTGTGTTTCATGTCACCCACTGCTCTACCTGGTGAGAGCCTGGGACAAGGAGCTAGCTACTGCTATCCCATAACTGACCTCGGACGGACAAGGAGTGAGCTGCTGCTGTCCCAGAACCAACCTCGGACTTCTATCTCTCTCTGTTTATTAACCCCCTCAGTGGCAGGCACAATTACAGCTTTTGAAAGAGAAAGGCAATGGTTTTGATGCACATAAACAACAGTCTCTCCTGACCTCCCTCTCCCCCAGCAAGACATCCCTTGAATGATTAAATACTGTCACGTCATTTATCCTTGTCTGAAGTATTGATGAGCAATGCCCTCCCAAACAGATCTCTGTAGTCCTGTCCTCCACATGTCCTCACACTCTAGTGAGTGGAGGACTCAGGGTGTTTCATCTCGGGAAGCTGCTATCTGGAGAGGAACTGCTCTTAGCAACCATGCGGTCAGGCTTCTTGTCATAACAACAGTTGGATCTGCTTTTGTTCTTTAAGACAGTGATGGCACAAAATAATTGCAAATTCTATGGAAAGTGCTGAAGCAAGTCTCTTAAGTTTACACATCAGGCTGTTTATTTTGTTTAAAGCAAACAAAAGGGAAATTGACCTCCTTACTACTACCAACTCCTTTTAGATATAAATGAACAAATTTGAACCAAAGCAAATTCTTGTTCCATCAGAAGTCTGTAAAGGGCTAAAGAATATTTAAAGAGCTGTGACTTTTCCTGAGCCAAGTCTGGATAAACACCCATGATCTGAAGTGCAATAAGAATCACTCAAAGGGATGGCTAGGGACCATGGGCCTCCTTCCTGGGTTATCTTGAAAAAAATATTAGAAAGATTTGCCTACTACAGAACTTTGTTGAAAATATCAGGATGTGTGTGCAATGGACATAGCTATATAATATCTATGCCCATAAGTACATACATATCCTAGAGCTTAAAACACATTTTTATTGCATTCAGTTTTATTGGGGACTATGTTTCTATGTGGACATTATCTTTGAAAAGGCAAAGAAATCACCACAATTAACATGGAACATGAAATTAGACTTAATCTATGCCCAGAGGGGAAATCCTTGCTGAACAAGTGTAACAATTGATTTTATTTTTTTTAGCAGTTCTTTATCTCTTCTCCTTTTTAAAGGACAGTTAGCACAACTGAACAATTACTTAGGAGGTACAATACAAAGCTTTGAGTGCAGCTCTTTATACACTTATCAAATGAGTATTATAATTTGCTATAATTCTCCCTCCTGATTATATACAGTAGCTATTTCATTCTCTAAATAATATCTTATATTTTTTTAGAAGTTGGTTAAATTGCTTAGGAGGAGAATATTAGGCTCCGTTTCTTTGAAGGGTAATATAGTGGGAGTGACTGTATAATTATCTCTACCGGGCTCTCACCCACTATTCAATGCCGTCTACTATATCTATTGCTTTCCTGTTGAGAACTCCAGTTAATCCTACTAACTAGCACACAGGAAAATGAGGAAGGCGGATTTTATTTTTAACTTGGGAATGAGAGAATAAGAGAAAGAAATACTAAGATTGATCAAATCTGGTACATTTGCAATTTTTATTTTAAGCCATTTTAGATATATGTGCAACCAAATAGGCAGAGTAATTCTGGCATTCTAGTTACTGTACTTGTGTAACAGGATCCTATCTGATGCTTGCTGCCTGAGACCAATTGTCCTTTAAGCCACTCCACAGCTGGGCTAATTTATGCCTGGCAATTACTACTCTATTCTGAATGGGAAGTTTTATTTTCTTTAAAATTAATGTGGATTTTATTCTCAAAATGCCAAGTATTCCAAATGCTTCGCACCCACACTAGATTTTTAAAAACAATTCAATAGCTTCTAACAGGGAAAAAAAAAAGTTTCACACAAGTTCTTCAACAAATGCATCAAGATTTCAAGACGAATCTCTCTCCAGTGGTGTTTGATTGTGTGTCTATGTGTCTGACCCTCCATAAGAAAGGCAGAGGACTCGAGGATGTGGGTGTCTTACTCATGTGCACATGACCACTGACACACAGCCTGGCATTTTCACCCTTCAGTGCCCCAAATTATGAATAGAGAGCACTAATTGCATGCAGATGTTAGAAATTACAAGTGCAAAGCATGTTAAACTCTTGAATTAGTGAGTAAGGCTACAAGATTCCTACTATTCAAAACTGTCAATAAGCTGAAGTCATTTTCATTTAAAAACTGATTATCATTAAAGTGGATTCCAGATTACCTGGGTTGGAGGTGAAAATAGTGAGTGTCTACAAATGGGTATGCAATTTCTTTTTAGAGTGAAAAAAAAAAAAACAAATTCTAAAACAAGATTGGGACAATGGTTGCAAAACTCACTGAATCAAATCAGTGAGTTGTAAAAAAACAAAACAAAAAAATTGTTTACCCAAAATCTCTCTTCACTGACACATTTAACTATTAGTGTTTTTGAGAGTGTATTCCGTCACTAATTCACATATTTTAGAGTTTGGAGCTAGACCGTTTTGGTTCAAATGCCAGCTCTGTCACAGGCCAGCTCAACAAGTTATATTCTAGACCACAATTGTTTTATCTAAAAAGCGGAGAAGGCCTCCCTGGTGATGCAGCGGTTGAGCGCTGTGCTGTGGAGCTGTCAGCAGTGCGTGATGCAAGTTTGACGCCCAGAGAGAATCCCACGTGGTGCGGCAGAGCTCTCCTGTCTCGCCCGCTGCTCCCCTCAGCAGTGTATTTTTGATCTGCCTGTTCTGCTGCCCACTCTGTCTCTGGTTAACCCTCTCGCCGCCCCACGCCTCTGGCCTGTACCCCAGCTTGTATGTATAAATAAATAAATCTTTGAAAAAAATTTTAAAATAAATAATAATAAAAAAAAAAAAGCAGAGAAATGACAAGTTACCTTATAGGGTTGCTGTGAGTACCAAGTGAAGTAACATGGTAAGTTCTCAATGAATGTTGGTTTCATGCTTTTTATTTAATTATAATTGTCAAGTATTAGAAACAACAGACCATTTCTGCAAAGTGTAAATGGAAAGTAGAATTCTACATAAAATGCTGGCTAGGTAAACACTATTTTAAACAATATGAAAGACATACTCTTAAATTTCATTCACGGTCTAGGATTTCACCAAAACAAAAAAGTCCTAAAAACTCTTCTCATTTCTTTTCTAAAACTTTCAATGTTCCAGTCTTCTCCCAGCCACTAAATACACCATCCCTAGCTGTCTACATAATGAAAAACAAATACAGAAATCCATTGCCTCGTACAGAATCCAGTTATATATCTAAACTGTCCTTCCAATTCTTACCAATGTATTTTTCACATGTACTCTTTCTCTGTTCCACTTACCTCATTGTCTAGGTGCTTCAAAGCACTTACCCAGCTGAAAAGACTATTCTTCTATACACATTTTCTTTAGCCACTGTAATTCGTTCTTCCTGGACTAATTGTAGTCTGTCTCAAAAAACTCCTAGATACCCTTTGTGACCCAAATCAAATGTCATAATCCTCTAGCTGTCCTCAGACTTCTTTGTGACCTCATAGTAAGATATATGCATTCCTATGAAAGCAGACATTGACAAACTCTGCCTTTGGACTCAGCAGACACTGCCTTTCCTATACTGTTCTCTGTGCTGTAAGTTTACTGAGTTACTGTGTCTTGCCTTTGTACCTTGGCACATTTTCTCTCCTCTTCCAGAGATATGCTTGCCTCTCTGTTTTCTTCACAGTAACAACCCAGCAACTCCAGCAGGTTTTTCACACCTGTTTCAAAATGGCCACATCTCAGAAGTCACCCCAGGTATCCCCAAGATTGGGTTTTCTTTGTCATTCCTATGAATACCCATTAATAACCATGGATATTGGTCTCTAATACCTGATGGAAAATAGTCTGTTGGTGGATGTTTTGTGAGTGCTTAGGTTTTGTAGATCTGCTGTCAATCACTATAACCCTAGCATCTAAAAAGTTCCTGGCACAAGAAAGATGCTCAGTAATATTTGTTGAGTGAATATATTGATCATTTCCTTTACAGACCATTTGAGCTAGTAAATTATGTGCTAATACATATTTCAAAAAATCTCTTATAAAAAATCTGAGTTACCAGTCTATGTTTTATACCATAGCCTAACTTTTCAGTGCTGGACAGAGTTCTTATATGCTTGCATCCTTGTTTTGAAACCTGATAGCCATAATATGTTCAACTATATTTGTTGACATTTAATAAAATTGAAATGCTATGCCAGATTCTAAGTCATAGAACAACTTTCTACAAATGACAAATTTATAGGCTGCTCCTCAGTAGTTAAGTTGAGAGTGTTATCATAACTCATAGAGCTAGAAAATTCATTTATTTTAAGACCTACATTTCATAAATAAGGAATTGGGTTCAGGAAAAGGATTAGCTAAGATCATGAGAATAGGATCCCCAAAGGATGCCTACTTCCAAATCGATATGCAGGGTGTTGGACTTAAGGAAGATTTATGTCATAACTAAAGCCATATTTAGCTTTATGACTAGGGACTATGCAAGCACCAAATACTGGTGATGTGAACTATATTTGGAAATAAATAGATCATCAGGGTTTTTTATATGATCAGATTAAACAGGTGTTGACAATCATGAAAGAAGGAATAAATAAACTATAGACTTGACATGAGTCATTAGTTGATGGGCTATTTCAAGACAGAATTGATATTTCTAAACAGCTGATACTAAGAGAGGCAATACCAAAGAACCGCACAAGTGAAAAAAAGCAAATCACTAATGATTTCTTTTATAGAACAATTTCATAGATGATGAAAAGTTACCACTTAAGGTTTAATAGTATTGGACATTTCCAGCTGGAAGACTTTAAGATTTTAAAACTCCTCCAAATTGACACTTAGTAGATAGTGTGTAACTCAACTAGATATCACTAGCACTGTACAATGTATAAAACTAGGGAAAAATAATTTCATAGCAATGTTATTTCACATACTTATGTAGAGAAGAGGGAAAAAACCAACCTATGCACTAACATCTCTATCCAGAATAAAAGACCTTCCCTAAACTCTCAGTAAACTCACATTGATAAGAATACCTCAATCTTTTGCTCCCAAGAGAGAAAAGGGAGCATCTGCTACCTGAAACCTAAAATTATGGCTGTGTAGCTCCCTCAGTTAGGACTGTAGGTTTCTATTTCCTTGGCCCAAGCTGCCTCACTCCAGGTGCTTAAAATACCCCAGCTCATCCCTAAGTCTGGGCACATGCATTGCTCTGCAAATTCAAGTTCTCACTTGATATTGAAAAAACACTTCAAACATCAACTCCTCAGAGAAGCATTACTTGACTTTTCTAACAAACATCACTTCAGACACCTCTATCTGCACTTTGATCCTGTTTCACTATATGAACATGTTACTGACATATTTTTCTTTATAGCCCTTAGTCTTTCCTCAACATTTAAGGTCAGTAGGAGTGTAAGAGGAACAGTTAAGAGCAGCCTCCAAGTCATTGGGTAGTACTCACAGCCCACTCCATGACAGAAGGTGGAACTTTGCAAATTCTACCCCATGAATGATGTTTGGTGAAAAAAGGTGGTGGAGCTGGGACTTCTGGAAGCTAAAATGCTGCTGGGCTTTTGGCAGTTGAACTTCTGGCACATTGAAGGCTATCCCTGTAAGGCTAGGGGTTCAGGAGTAAATTCTGGTGAGTAGAGATGTCTATGAAGAAGTCACAAGCTTGCCACAGGCAGCTTTGGCTTGGACCTAGGTCTCTGCTCAGTGGACTCTATCTGGGATCGGACAAATGACATCTCGTAACATGCCGACGTGTAAAATCAGTCTCTCTCTCTCTCTCTCTCTCCCTCCTTCCCTCCCTTTTCTCCCTCTCTGCTTAAAACAATCCTTTTATTATTGTTTCTTCCCAAGTCTGTTTTTCAATTGTGTATTGTGTTCTTAAGCTCACAGGTGAGAACCCAACTGGGCGAACCTGGTCTCTCCAGGTTTGCTCTGTTTTAAGAGGAAGGACCTCATTTGATATAATTATCCCTTGTTCAGAATACCCGAGTTCATAGAATGTAACAAGAATCAATAAAGGTGTGATGGATGAAGTATAAATAGAACAACCTGATTTTATAACCTAGGTCTTTCAGTTATCAGTTGTGTGATTTATCACGTCTTCAGGCTGTATTTATTCAAAGAACAAGAATCATAAGTATATTGGCCTCATGGTACAGAAGTCCTAAGATTTGGTGAAAATATTTCATAAGACCAAAAATATGGGATTCAGACAATGAGAGAAAACTTACTATGTGTCTGATTCTATCCTAGTAAACATATTACTAATGTAGCATTATGGCTTTGCTTATAATATGCATTATTATTATTTGCCACTGAGAAAGATATAAATGGTGTCATATTAATCTATAACTTAATGATTTCTTATCACATCAATTATATGATGTATTTCAATCTCAAATTAAAAGAGAGAGGGAGCTTCACAGAATAGAAGAAATACAGTATTACTCATTTAATAGTCCTAACAATCCTATGAGATAACTATCCTATTATCATCCTCATTTTTAGATGTTGAAACAGAGAAGCCAAGTAACTTGTCCAAAGTTATATAACAAGTTTTAACAATGAGGAGAAAAGATTAATAAGGACTCATGAAGCTCCAAGTTTCAACTATCCGTTAAAAATGACAACAACAACAACAACAGTTGTCTTTTCTTCTCTAAATTATGCTATTGGACCATGAAAATGTCCTCATGGAAGTGTACTTCATTTGGAGCTCTAAGAGTCTCATGGAAAAGTATTATTAAAAAAAAATACAAGTTTAAACACTGAGCTGCAAGTTTTCTTAATTTGCATATCCTTTGCATTTTTATAACTCAGTTTTTACAGGATTAATTTGCACTTGTTTAGATTTTGATTTTAGGTTTTTGTAATCTTTCATTTTTCTATTTTCATCAAGATACTGAAAGCTTTTCTGGAGATGAGAGTCAATTTGTGTTGAAAACTACTTTCTGTCTTTCTGCACCCTTCTCTCTCCTTGCTCTTTCTTGGCGTAGTGGCCATTAAATAAATGTTGCTGACTAATTAAAAGAAAAAAAGAGATCTGAGTTGGCATCATGTCCCACAGCACGATATTAAAAAAAAAAAAAAAAACACAATTCACGCATATATTACCATTGGCTTCCGAATATGATTACCGGCAATCTTGGTGTAATTTACATAAGGAAAGAGCATGGCTGTATAAACTCAGCAGAAAATCTGGGGTGCAGTGTGCATTCAGGGGGCAAGGGAAAGCAATTTATAGAATACATTTCAATATCTGAATGTGATATTATCAAGACCTAATCACTGAACAGAATGTTTATGGTGATCCTAGTGTAGATTAAAAAAAAAAATCTAAATTTTTGGTGGATTGATAAGAAACTAGCATGAAATATGATGTGGATTAAAAGGTACACACACCTCACAATGCTTATTTTCAAAACAATATTCTTTTATGTATAAGATACCCTGATGCACATAAAAATTATATCCTGTTCGCACATATGAAAGTCAGAATGTGAAATACAAAATCACCTGCGAAATTTCAATATACTTATTAGGAAAAGCAATCAAGATATAAGTCTTTATATAGTCTTATAATCATGTGAAGATTGAAAAGAAACACAGTTGTATGCTTTTCAAATTGTTACTCATCAAAGATATTTTGTATCATATGAAAATTTTTATCAGCTTCACTATAAAAGCTTCCATCCTCACACAGGTTAAGAACTAGAGCCTGTTCCAAAATCCCTTTGTCTATGAACCCTAAGGAACAGAATATAATTCCCCCACCCACACCACCTCTAAGTGGCAAGAGATGACTTGCATATTCTGACAAATAGCTTTGTCCATATCTGTAAAAGTCTAAAGTGAGTAAAGGAACTTCTATACATTTTCCAATAATACAGGTTTATGAAAATAACTTGAGGCATAGTACAATTCCCTTTTGAGTCATCAAATATTAAATGATTTCAATTATTTTAATGTCAAATGTGTTTGGGTTCTCTGTTTGGTTCTCTAAATTCTTTCCCCATGATCCATAAGATACAATACGCACTCAACAACATACTGATGATCTAATGAAAATTTTTTAGGATTTTAGGATTTTAAAAAGTTAGATATAATAGTTCTGAATGGACAGAAATAAAATAAAACCTTTTAAAAGTTATCAAAGTCCTAAAATATCTCACAAGTACTTTCTAATGGGCTCATTGCTATAGTAGTTCTGGTTATCAGAAACTTATAAAAATGCGCATGCATGTATTGCTAATTTGTCTCTTTTAGGGAAACTTGAAGGAATCTGTTTACTTAGATAGGAGCTCTTTTCTCCTATACTCGTAGATATTTGTGTATATGAAAAGGCAGGTTCTATCTATGAGAAACTCAGCACTTTGATGTGCTGGAATAAAAAATGCTTAAGTGGTGAAAGTATTACCTTTTAATGCTAGGGTTTTATGATATCAGCTTCAGTGAAACATTATTGTATATTAGTTTTATCATCTGTAAAAAGGCAAATGTAAAATGTTGTTCTTGTATACCTTAAAGAATCATTAAGATGTGAATACATGGTCAATTATTTCTTAATGAAACCGGGGGAAAAAAGATGTGAACATTACTTGAAATACAAACCTTTAGCAATGACAGTCATTTCCTCTATTAATCATGCTCTTATGGGAAGATTTCCATTTTAGAAGTTAACAGAATGTCACCAAGACTACACACCAGAAACCTAAGCATTGATTTTAACGTCTGGATCAGTCAAATGATTATTTTACAAACTCACTTTAAAATCTGTGAAAGTAGGCACATCTGATTGCTCATAAGGGAACAAGGCTGTGATGTAACACTGCCATGGGAGACAAACCCACATGAGCTTTTGTATAAATCTGAACATTAAGAATAATCATATGCTCCACACCATCTTCCAACTACCATAAAACTGGTGAGAGTGCTACCCCATAGTGTTATAAACAGACTTTGAAACCACGCTGAACCTAAGTACTACTAGAATCCAAGTAGAGGCAATAGGAAAATGAAAACTAGCAGATCTCTAAGTTATAGAACTTTCTAACTAGCAAGCATTTGGAAAGAAATTCAACTTAAATATAGGGTTCACTGCAACTTCTTTTTTTTTTCTAAAGATTTATTTATTTATGCATACAAGAACTGGGGTATAGGCCAGAGGTGTGCTGTGGTGAGAGGATTCACCAGAGACAAAGCAGAGAGCAGAACAGGCAGATAGACTGAAGTACACTGCTGAGGGGAGCAGTGGGAGAGGCAGGAGAGGTCTGCTGCACCATGTGGGAAGCTCCCTGGCTGGGGATCGAACTCGTGCTGCAGTGGCTGCGGATAGCTTCATAGGCTGAGACTTAACCCATTGCACCACCAGGGAGGCCCCACCACAACTTCTTAATTCTTTCTTCTTTTCTACCCCATTGACATTCCTTATCTATTCAGTAATACCTTGGCTACCTGCAAGAATTCACCTCCATATACCAAAAAACCACCTCTAGGATATGTCAATTTTTAAATATTACTTACCTTAGCCATCAAATATATTTTTTTGCCTTTACAAGACATGAAATCATTTTTTCCTTAATCCCTAAAACATCATTTGGTTATACCAGGTTGGAAGCAGATTCCTTTAGCAACACCTTAAATGTTACAGTCATTAAACAAAGGGGAGAAAGTTTCTTCCTCTCTCCTTGAGTTCTACATGGGAAGAAACTTCCATGAAGAAATATTACTACCTTCTCTTAGAAAGAAATAGTGATTTAACTAGCTGATGACTCTGAAACAAAGAATAGGATAGGTGGAGCCCAGCCCCTTTAGAAACCCTTCCAGAATTTGTTGCCTGCAACATTAGATTTTCCTCTGCTTTTTGAGACCCAAACTTAACTGGGGTGGAGGGGCTCTCCCACCTCCCAAGGCATCTACAGGAGACCAGAGATGCCCACAGTCAAGGGGTCAATCTGTCTCTTCAGAGGAAAAACATATCAATAATTTCCTTTTACCTAAATGCCAGTGTTTCAAGAGGGGGGTTATCAGTCACGAGGCTGACATTTTGGTTTTCATCTGTCTGAGTCCCCTATTTCTCAATGACTACTGATAAGTAGATATGAGGAGCATGATTTATTGTTTCCCCTGATGTCACAATTAATGTATAATTAGCATTATCCCCTTATTTTTCTTTCAGTCATTCTGCTAACAGTTAATTCCCAACCACTCCCAATTTTTTTTTTTTTTTAAGTCTGGGGTTGTGCAGATTCTTGAGAAAAACAAGAAAGAGCACAATTGACCATCAGATTGTAAGTGGGCCCCAATGTTACACCAAAACAGTTAAAGGCTCTGCTTGTGTTTATTTCTTATCCCAAAGTATCCATCTAGTTTTCCTTGGTGTCACACCCTTCCATTACTTCTCAACACACAACCACCCTTCCTTCTTTGGAGAAGAGTGAGGCTATGTAGCATAACATATTTCCCCTGGTTATTCTCTTCTCATCAACATATTCCTGCTTCTATAGAGAAATGCCAATCTCTCTGTAAGAACAGAGGCAGAAAGGTCCAATCTCCATGCTAAACAAATCTTTTTAGTCATGTTCTTGACTCAGGTCCTCCATGCCTCCCCAGAGCCTTGTTTTTGCTGTCACTCATTTCTTCACACTCACTAGCATTTTCCATGGCTCCGGTTCCACAAGTGCCTCTCTTCATCATTTGGACTTATATTTGGTGGAAAGGGGAGTAGGAACTTAACTTAGTTTCTTCTCTTAAGCTGTCTTTTTTTTTTTTCATTTTCACAGCAAACTTCTTGAAGAGATGGGAAAAAAATGACACAGATGATGAGACCTAAACTTGAAAATATCCCCACTAGTTAGTATAGCATCAGAATCAGCATATAAGTCTTTTGAGTGTTCCTTGAGCATGTGGACTTGGTTTCTTCATCTTTAAAACCTTCCATTAACTAAGTTAAAATTCACTACAACAGAGGAGTACATAAAACATTGAGTCTCTACCACAGCCACAGCTCTGTTTAAGGAAAACTCTTCAACAAGTTGTTTGTTTATCTTTAATAAATATAGTGCCACAGTTTTGTAACAGGTAATTCTGAATTCTGGCCACAACTAATTGGATCAGAGATTGAATGAAAACCAGATTCCCGAGATGTGTTAGAGGAAGAATTCCTTCCCAATTTGTACTGGAGAGGAACCAGCTAAAATAATGGGTCTCATTGCTTCAAGCATTTGAGTGGAAGGCATACAGAGAAAGAACAACTGGTAGCACAAATAGAAGGGAGCGAAGCAATAGCTACGAAGGAGAATATGAAGGAGCCATGATATAGTGAGGACCATGGTGAGCAGAAACTAAACGGAATCACGTATAAAAGCAACAATTGGAAACAGAAGGAAAAACCAAGAGAAACTAAGTCATGAGAATGGAGACACACTGGATAAGGAAACACTGGGTATTTACTTTTATGAGGATGGCATAATCAGCTACTCTTTTATCCTTAATGATATTCCAAGTTTCCAAGAGGCTGGGTTGTCTAACTGCTGACAGGGATTTTGGACGTTTTTTCTTTGTTTCCTTACTGTAAATTCTCAACACCTAAAAGTCATCTGAGGTAAGTTTAAGCACTTTTGACTTCCTGCAACCTGAAAGGACCTAACTATGACAGGCCTGAGAAACAATTTATTTTAAAAGAACTTAGACAAATATGATTCAGGCCCACACTGTTATATTATGGTAAAAAAATAAAATAAAATAACTAAGCTTCTGAACATAATGGAGAACAAAACAGAAGAAAGGAGGAAGATAGTTTATTTGATGCCTCCTTGCTTGCAACACATTATTCTATTTGTGACAGGAAATATCTGTGAACAGGTTCTTCTGTAATCCATAACATACATGCCATTCAGATTACCTTTATTCTCTTCCATACCCTTATTTTCAGATTTCAACCTTGATTAGTTACCACCACTGTGAAGCAGCTGGGAAATGCAGAAAGAGTCAGGATGGCTGGGGAGGAGGTAGAAGTGGGCCTTGATGTCATATAGCATACAGAAAGTTGACTCATATGCTGGTGATGTGAAACACTTGTTTCCTAACAAATAAACTAAAGGTATTTTTCAGTGTATTGCACCAGTTGCATTTTTAATCATGGTAGGTATTATTATTTCATTAAGTGTCTTATTCGAGTTGAGTGACAGTGTGACTGTTATAAGTAAACAAAACGTTCAGAAGAAAACCCTACTCTTCCTCCATGCTGAGTGCTGTATCCAAACCACAGAGCCATGGAAAATAACCTTCCCAACATTTACTCTCCTGGCCACTGTGTCTGTTTAGCAAAGTGTCTGGAGTGATCTGAACAACACATTCCCAAACAACTAAGTGGAAGCTCAGGTGGATAAAATGAGTTAATAAAAGGATTCTAACTTTCAGGATGGTGGGTGAAACTGTCTTTTGATCAACCTCAGAAAAACAAGCAATTCCAGTCCGGACATCCAATTCTGGACTCACACATACATAAAGATACACATACAAGGAAGTTCACCTTCACAGTTCAAGTAATAAAGGAAGGCTAGAGCCAATCTTTAATGGCCATCATTGTAGTAGAGGCTACACAGTGGAACACGCCTCTATGGAGCAATGAACAGGGGTTAAAAACAATATGGCAAGTCCCTGTTTACAGAGATGGAAATATTAAGAAGGAAAGATCAAATTGGAGATGACAGATAATACTCTAATACCATTTACATTTCAATTAAATATTAGACCTCTGCTTGTGATGGCTCTGTGTACGTAACTACAAGGTAGCCAATAATAGTGATTACTTTTGAAAATAAGAATGGAGTTGGTGAAGGTGGTCAAAGGAGAAATTGAGTGTGTAGTGAGGGAAGTTCTAGTCCATATGCTTCTGCTTGCTAGATCCTTTTGTGATGAGGATTTATTTTTGTACTCCATGTGCATATGTGTTTCAGTGAAGAAGCAGGATGCCTCCAACAGGCTACAATGTGCCACATGTGTGTCTAATTAGTGGACCAGCACAGAACAGTGGAATTTCTGAATTCAAAATCAGCTGGACCAAGCATGAGGTCCAGCTCTACCACATCAGAAGAAGCATTTAGGGTGACCCATTCAATATTGTATGTGACACTGGGATAATAGTTTCTGGTCAGGCACCCCCAGACCTAATATGAGGGTAGAACGAGATAATGAACATAAAGTCATTCTATGAGCTGCAAAGCACTCTTTACATCTAACCTACCACTACTCTTCCTGTTTGTATTATTTCTCAAATTTCTCCAGAGAGTAATTGATTAGTTTGTGACAGTAGATAATATGTTTTAGACTCCTGTTTGAGCCATACTGTTTTATTCTTTTTCTCTCCTTTCATTAAGGCCTGAAATAAAAACAAACATCAAATGAGGCCGTAGGATTTTATTTTATCTGTCACATACTGCTGTCATTAAACACACTTGAGATGAGTGGGTTTAGTTCAAATAAAACTGCTTCTTTCCCAAACTCAACAAACACAAAGCAAGGAGAAAAGGAAGCCTGCACTTGAATCGTGTTCAGAAGCGCTGCACGTTACATTTCAAAGAGAAGATCCATCTGGCAGGCTGACACAGTAATAAGTTCTTTTAATTGTCAGGTCAGGCAGATTACAGATCTAGGCTGTCAATTCTTTCATTGCAATTTTATTTTGTTATTGGTAGCTCATTAAAAAAACTCCTATTTTTATATAAAGAAAACTATCTTGCTTCTTTCCTTCCTAGGCATTTAAACAGGCAACAAGCAAATTTACCCCAAGAAGCATCTCCCCCATGAGCCTCAGCTGTGGTGGAACTGTGCTTGGCATAAGAAATTTATAAAGGAGTCTATCCTGTAAGAAGTCAAAGCCAACAGGGGAGAGAAAATATGACAAGTCAAATGACACTCATGGATCAAAGATATGCACACTTGCTTTTCCCCATCTTGTTTGTAAGGAGTTCCTTCTCAAATAGACTTAATCTTGGCAGGTTATCTGCTTGTTGGAGTAAAAACAGCAACAGACAGGGAGCCATGAAAAGGTGTGTGTGTTCAGTACACATTGTGGGGAGCCTTCTAAATCGGGCCGACCCACCCTTCCTAGTAACCTTATCTGTCACCTCCATGGACTACTGATTCTCTGTGACTTCCCATTATTGTTAGAACCTACATTTCAAATTGTCATATCTTTACTCATACAGTTTCTCTTCTCGATGTCTACCTCCTCCAAACTTCTATAGTGCTTTATTAGAATCTATCCTTCACAGAGTCAGTACTACGGAAGTAGTATGAAATAATAAAGGCTCCTACATTTGTATACAACATACAAATAGTAGAGGGATGATAAATTTGGAAGGAGAACAGCATGCTGAAGCATTTATTAAACACTGGTGTTGAAAGAACCTTAGAAATTATCTATTTCAGTGCTTTAGAAAAGATGAACTAGATGTCCACAAAAGTGAAGTGATTTGCCAAAGTCAAATCATTAGTGGAGAGAAGGATTTGGAATCTGCTCTTCTGACTTTTACTTCACTGCCCTTTCTACACCATGCTATTCCCTTACATTTTTGAATAACGACAGGGACATGTTCTGACAAGCTCTGTAGATTTTAAGTGTGAGATGGCATTCCATTAAAGAGAGAGGAGGAAAATCAAGACAATTTATTAAAAGAAGTGTAATTTATTTTACAGTGCCTGCCTCTTGAGACCATAATCACATCAATGTGCACTAAGGTAATAGTGGGCCTCACTAGCCAATCACAATGAAGAAATGTACATGATCGAGTTTGCAGAAACCAGTGAGAGATGTCAATTTCTACACTGGAGTGAAAAGTTCTCTTTCATTTACAAAGAAATGTAAAATAAGGACTATGTTAGCAAAGAAGGGAAATGTAGCTCTTTTAGGATTAAAAAAAATGTTTAAAAACTTCATTTTATTCTCATACAAAAAAAGGCAGATTTTCTTAGGAACTAATGAGTACATAGGTATCCTAAGGTGGGTTAGGGTTCACATTCACATTCAGAACAAAGGTAGGGCATTTGATATGGGAAAAGGATGCTGTTTAAAATCTAGGCTAGACATTAATTGCTGTCCAATTCCTAAGCAGATCGTTTTCTAACTTTTTCCTCATCTTAAAATGTGGATAAGAACACCCAACTTATGAACACCCTACAGGGGTGACTATGAGACTTCAACACTTTTGGACAAAAGAAGATCTCTGTAAAGTCTAAGATAATAGGTGTAAGTCTTGAGTTATTATCAAGAAGGAAAATCACATCTTAACTGGCCTCTTGAGCAGTCAGGCTGAAAAGTATTGCCTGGTGACTACTTCAGGGTAATGGTGGAAATAAACTGAATCCCAGAAAAAGAAGGGAACAGAGAGAGGAGGGACCTTGATACTTTAATAACCAATAAATTAAAACAGAGAGTAATAGATCTGAACAATCTTTGCACTCTGAAGAGACTAAGGGATAGGGCTGAGTTTAAATATATAGAAGGAAATGAGTTGGCATGGATCAAAGATGAGGATAATCTGAGAGTTAGGCCTGGAATCTATGTGTGCCAGATCCCACGTTATGTACAAAAGTATGAAACACCAGAAGACTGATAAACACAAGAGAAAACTGACTTTACAGTACCATGGAATATCTAGGTAGTGAGCTGATGACTCATAAATTTGGATGTGATCTGGAAGGATAACTGCAGACTACTTTCTCTCCTGATGTGTGCAGTGGAAAAACACTTTGAACACTTCAAGCACAGCAAGAGATAACGTAGATAACAGGTGAGGAAATGGGCCAGGGCCCCCTACAAGAGGAAAGTAAACCTGCACATACCAGGTGTCAATCTTAGGGTTGAATAGTTCCTCTCTCCTAACATAGCTATGTCAAAAAGCAAATGTATTTATTCCTCTCACTGATGACCTACTAGGATCTAGAGAAGCAACATAACCTCCCAGCACTCATTGAGTTTTTGAGTGGTAGAAGACCAATGTGGGTCTCAGGTACCAGAGTGAGACTAGCCCTTTTGATTTTGCCAAATAGTCCCACATCTGGCCTGGCAGGGATGGGTTGGAGGTGCTGGGAGCCGCAGATCAGGAGCACTGCAGGTTAGGACAACTGCTGTGTGGATAAGCCTTCAAGGGAGAATGTGGTGTTAGGAACAGGGACATGTTCCCTGAAGTGAGGCAAATAATTTTAGTTTCACTAATGGGAAAGGATTCTCGGTACCATTTTCAAAGGATGAATATTTTTCTTCGTGGCACTGGTGTGGCAAAAGGATAATAAAATATTCATAAATATATTTGCGCAGGGGCCATGCTAATCTTCTCTGTATCGTTCCAATTTTAGTATATGTTCACGCAAATTTGTGAAGCGTTCCATATTTTTAACATTCAAAAACGAAATAGTCCCTATATTACACAAACTCTTTTAAAAAATCAAGAAGGAAGGAGTACTACCAAACACATTCTATGAAGCAAATATTACTCTAATACCAAAACCAGACAGACAATACAAAAAAAAAGAAAACTACAGACCAATCTCTCTAATGAATACTGATGCAAAAATATTCAACAAAATCTTGGCCAATAGGATCCAAGAATGCATCCATTAGATAATAAACCACGACCAAGTAAGATTTATTCCAGGGACACAAGGATGGTTCAACATCCGAAAATCAATCAATGTAATCCAACACATCAACAAAAAGAAAAATAAAGACCATATGATCATATCAATAGACGCTGAGAAAGCATTCGACAAAGTGCAACACCCATTTATGATAAAAGCCCTTGAAATCCGTGGAATAGAAGGAACATTCCTCACCATAATAAAAGCCATATACAACAAACCTGCAGCCAATATTATCCTCAACGGTGAGAAGCTGAAAGCCTTTCCCCTAAGATCAGGAACAAGGCAAGGATGTCCACTCTCACCATTACTTTTCAATATAATACTGGAAGTCCTAACCAGAGCAATTAGACAAGAGAAAGACATTCAAGGGATCCAAATAGGAAAAGAAGAAATTAAACTGTCTCTATTTGCAGACGATATGATAATATATATACAAAACCCTAAAAACTCCATAGAAAAACTACTCAAAATAATAGACCAGTTCAGTACAGTAGCAGTATACAAAATCAATGCACAAAAATCAGTAGCCTTCCTATATGAAAACACCCAATCTGAAGAAGAAGAAATTAAGAAATCCATCCCCTTCAAAATCGAAACCAAAAAATTCAAAGATCTGGGAATAAATCTAACAAAAGACATAAAGAACTTATACAAAGAAAACTACAAAACTCTGTTGAAAGAAATAGAAGAAGATACAAGAAGATGGAAAGGCATCCCCTGCTCATGGATTGGAAGGATTAACATTATCAAAATGGCAATCCTACAAAAAGCAATTTACAGATTCAATGCTATGCCAATAAAAATATCAATGACATTCTTCAAAGAAATAAATCGACTACTAATGAAATTCATATGGAACCACAAAAAACCTTGCATAGCTAAAGCCCTACTAACTAAAAGGAAAGAAAATGGAGGAATTTCACTCCCTGATTTCAAACTATATTACAAAGCCATAATAATTAAAACAGCATGGTACTGGAACAAAAACAGACATAAAGACCAATGGAACCAAATAGAATACCCAGAATTAAAGCCACATATCTATGAACAACTAATCTTTGACAAAGGAGCAAAGAAAATGCAGTGGAACAAGGACAGT